>JAKTYJ010000361.1:0-10575 GCA_030674515.1 Geotrichum armillariae | reverse complement strand
AGTACTATTATAATTATTAATAAATTGAAAAACTTTGAACACCATGAGACAAATAATAAATAAAATAACTATTATAAGCTACTGCAATAAGAAATTAATTGATATTACATACTTAAATGATTGAAACATGAAAATGATGATTGAGCAAAGAGCCTCGTGCGTTGAGAGGCGCTTGCGAGGATCTGTGGTGGGGGATCTACGAAAAGAAGTAGATTCGTCTATACCAAGTATGGCAAGTATTGGATTTTTAGGTTTCTGTGTATGAAGTCATCATATGTATTTAGTAGGTTTAGATACAGATACTAGAGCATATTTCACATCTGCTACAATGATAATTGCAATACCTACAGGTGTTAAAATATTCTCATGGTTGAAAAATTCCTTAAGTAAGAATATAAAGTTGACCAAACAATATATATATAATATATTTATTATATTATATTATAATATAATACTAATTAATAATAATACAAATTTATTAATGCCATATTTAAATAATAAAAATATATTACAAATATTTAGAAATACTAATCGTAATTATTTAGAACCTAATAATATATGTAAAGAATTAGTTATATTTGGTTCTAATATGGAAAGTATTTTTAATTATCCTAAAATTACACCTATAATTAGAAATTTATATAATATACCTAATAATAAATTATATATAATAGTAGGCTTAATTTTATCAAATGGTTGATTAGAACATACTAATAAAAATAATTTAAAAAATAGTATATTTAATAATAATAATAATATATTAAAATATAATGAAGAAGGTTTAATAACTAAACATAATTGTAAATTAAAATTCAAACAAAATATAAAACATATTACTTATTTATTATATGTATTTACTTTATTATCACCTTATTGTAAAAGAATGCCATATATAATAAAAACAACTATAAAAGGTAAAAAACATTATGGTATAGAAATTAGTACTATAAGTTTACCAGTTTTAAGTTTATTAAAAAAAACATTTTATAATGGTAGAATAAAAATAATACCTGATAATATATATGATTTAATAGATTATTCTTCATTAGCTCATATTATAATGAGTAATGGAACATTTAAAGATAATGGTATAATATTAAATTTAGAATCTTTTACAATTATTGAATTAGTTAAATTAATAAATGTATTTTATATAAAATTTGATTTAGTTTGTATTTTACATAAAAATCATAATAAATATAAAATATATATAAATAAAAAATCAGTAAAAAAATTATATCCAAATATAGAAAAATATATAATATCTGAAATGAGATATAAAATAATTAAAAGGTATAATAAATAATATATTATATATATATAATATGGGGCAAACTCGAGGGACATCCTATATATAAAATACAAGCAATATATATAGGACAATCGTCGAACTAAATCATATTTAGGAAACTAATATGTAAAAGCGTAGAGATTAGACGCTCCAGGTTATTCTAAGTTAATTATATAATTTATAATATTATGCGTAAAATTATAAAATAATAAATATGAGAACCTAAGGTATAATCCAATATCGTCAGTAATGATCATTCATATTGAATGAATATATAATAAATTTATATATTGATTTGTAAATTCATATTTTATTATGAATTACTAATCTAAATCAACTTTACCTGAAATGGTTAAAGATTTAGATACAAGAGCTACATTATATGGAGGATCATTAAGATTTACAACTCCATTCTTATATGCTATCGGTTTCTTATTCTTATTCACAGTAGGAGGTGTTACTGGTGTAGCATTAGCTAATGCTTCATTAGATATAGCATTCCATGATACTTATTACGTAGTTGCTCAAATGGGTCAGAATATTTTTATTCTGCAATTGACTATATGCTAAAAATTATAATTATTATATTATTAATAATATATACAATTAGCAGAAAACTAATATCATTTATGATATAAAGTTAAATATTAAAAATAAATAAATAAATTAATTAATTAATAAATAAATTACTTTGGCCCCCTTCGGGGCCAATGTAGCCACCGCGCTAGCGCGGGCTACTAAATTAATAAATAACTTTAAAGGATTCTCAGAGACTAAATGTCAATTATCTAATTAAATTAAAAATAATAATATTATTATTATTATTATTATTATTTATAAAAAAATAAAAAAGTTAGATAAAGAAATAGTCCAACTATTTATTTCGATTATCGAAATTTATATAGCATTTCCATTATGTATTAAGTTTAGGAGCAGTATTCTCATTATTTGCAGGATACTATTTCTGAAGTCCTAAAGTATTAGGATTATATTATAATGAAAGATTAGGACAAATCCAATTCTTTACATTATTTATTGGTGCAAATGTTACATTTATGCCATTACATTTTTTAGGTTTAAATGGAATGCCTCGTCGTATACCTAATTATCCTGATGCTTATTATGGATGAAACTTAGTATCAAGTTTTGGTTCAATAATTTCATTAATATCATTAGTATTATTCTTTTATATAATATATAATCAATTATATTATGGATTAGAAAATAAAAATACAGTAGCTGTAGCTAATTTATATGAGCCAGATTTCTCAGAATCTAATTTAATATTTGCTAATGAAAATAATAATGATAAAGCAATGTCTATAGAGTGAATTACATCTACTCCACCAGCATTACATACATTTAATAGTCCTGCTTTACAATCTTAATTATTTAGCCATCTAGCTAGTTTTTATTATTAATTAATATTAATATTACTAGCTTAGCTAAGAAAGGATTTAGGCTTCACGCTTATATTCGATGTAATATAAAAAATAATAATTATAATTATTATTATTTTTTACTATTTATTATAACTTTATTTAATTAATTCCTATTCCATGGGTCCCCCCTCCGAAGGAGGGGGGGCCCTATTCCATTTAAAAAGAAATTGATCCCCTGCGGGGAACTATTTCATGGGTACCCCCCTCCGAAGGAAGGGGGCCCTATTTCAGTAATTAAATTAAAATTTTTATTTAATAGTTATATATTATTTAATAATATAAACTTAATATATATAAATAATCTCATTAATTAGATTATTATTATAAAATTATATATATATATAATTAATTAACTATTCCATTTTATATTCCATTAAAAAAGGAATTGATCCCCTGCGGGGAACTATTCCATGGGTCCCCCCTCCGAAGGAGGGGGGGCCCTATTCTAATTCCATATATTTATATACTATTAATAACACTATATCTTTATCTTTATCTTAATAATTATTATATATAATTATAGATTAATTGTTAATATATTATATCGAATATTTAAATATAATATTAATATTAGATATAAAATTAATAAATAAAAAATATAATATATATAATATATTATTATAAAATGAGAATATATATAATATATAAATAAAAAATAACAATTATAGTTGCACCGGGCGTAGGCACGGAGGTAGACATGAGGCCCTTATGGGTCTAAGTAATATAATTGAAAATATAATAATAATATTATTATATAAAATATATAAGAATAAAGTATAAAATATAATTATTTATTAATAATAATAAGGTAAATATTTATTTATATAATAAATAAACTTTATAAATCACTTAAGAGTGAAAGAAATTATAGATAATTATAATAATAATTAATTCAATAAAAAAATAATAAAAGATATGCCACAATTAGTACCATTTTATTTTTTAAATCAAATATTTTATGGATTTACAGTATTATTAATATTAATATATATAATGTCACAATTTATATTACCAAGAATATTATATATATTTTTATCACGTATATTTATATCAAAATTATAATAATATAATATAAATAATTTATAATAAATTTAATAAATTTAGTATAATATGATATGGTAGTCTCGGATGCCAATATCAGCATCCTGCATTGGTAGGATGAATATTACAAAAAAATATACGGAATTACCGTAAAACAATATTATAATAATAATATAGTGAAGAACTAAAAAAAATAATAAAAAAATGCAAAACATAATAATAAATTCACCATTAGAACAATTTGAAATAAATACATATATAACAATAACATCATCATTTTTAGATATATCAGCATTAAGTTTAACTAATTTTGCAATATATAGTATATTAATATTTTTAATAATATTAGGATTACATACTTTAACAACAGGTCAAAATGGAATAATACCAAATAAATGATCTATAGGAATAGAGGCATTATATAGTACAATACAAAGTATGGTATATAATCAAATAGGAATATCAGGACAATACTATTTCCCATTAATATATGTATTATTTGTATTTATATTAATAAGTAATTTATTTAGTATGATACCTTATAATTTTGCATTAATGTCACATTTAATATTTACTGTATCATTAAGTGCAATATTATGATTAGGTGTAACTATCTTAGGTTTCTATAATTATAGATTAGAATACTTTGGATTATTCGTACCTGCTGGTACTTCTTTACCTTTAGTTCCTGTTTTAGTTTTAATTGAATTAATTTCTAATATCGCTCGTAGTATTAGTTTAGGTTTAAGACTTGGTGCTAATATCTTATCTGGTCATTTATTAATGGTTATATTAGGTGGTTTAATATTCGATTTCATGTCTACTGGTATCATCTTATTCGTTATTGGTTTCATTCCTTTAGCTTTAGTTTTAGGTATCATGTGTTTAGAATGTGCTATCGCTATGATTCAAGCTTATGTTTTCTGTATCTTAGCTTGTTCTTATATTAAAGAAGCAATATATTTACACTAATTTATTAATATAATTAATATAATTAATAATCATATAAAATATTACTCAGGAATATTAATTTCCTTATTCTAATAATATATAAATATAAATATAAATAGAAATATTATATTATATATATATTAATCACATTTATATTTGGTTGATATAATTATTTAATATTTAGATCTCATTTATATAATTTATATATATAATTTATAACTATTCCATGGGTCCCCCCTCCGAAGGAGGGGGGGCCCTATTCCATTTAAAAAGGAATTGATCCCCTGCGGGGAACTATTCCATGGGTCCCCCCTCCTTGGGAGGGGGGGCCCTATTCTCCTCACTATTTATTTATTTTTTCTTTCTTTCTTATTGACCAGCCTACTGTCACCTATCTCAGCCTCTACCCTTATGTCCACCCCCCTCCGCACTTATTATATATTTTTATCTTTTATATAAAATATTAATTAATAATTAATTTTAATAATATATTAAACTATTTAGTGATTATAATTATATAAACTATAATATTATATATTATATATTTAGTTATTAATAGTAAATATAATAATAATAATAATAATAATAATAATAATAATAAAAAGAATTATTACTTTGGTGACGTAGTGGGCAATGTGAGCCTCCGCCCTAGCGTTACTAATAGAATTATATTCTATATAAATATTTAATAAATTAATAGGACCTTCGGAGGGGGGATCAATACCATTTTTAATGTAATAGGGCCCCCCCTCCTTCGGAGGGGGGACCCATGTAATAGTAAATAAAGATTTATAATAATAATATTAATATTAAGGTGAAATAATTATGAAAAATATAAATAATATAAATATAAAATAATTAAAATAAATAATAAATATAGAGTAAATATAAATATGAAAATAATATAATATAATATAATATAAAATTATATAAATAATCTTTGATCCTTTGGATTAATGTAGGCTAATAATAAAAAATAATAAATTCTATTTTAGTCTCGTAAAAATAATTATTATTAGTATGTGGTACATGGGTCGGAGGCCCAAGTTCCGCCGGGACATCCTAAGCTCGCGCCCTAAGATTTATTTATTATTTTTTTAGCTCGCTCTAGAACCGACGATTTCGATCTAGTAACTAGCACATTGACGATTGGCATATTGCTGTAAATCGACATCATCTACTCCGACTGCTTCTCTCCAAATACAGAGAGCATTTTCACTGTTGCTTTTTTAGTTTGAAAACAAAATTCAAAGAGAAATTCTGAATACTCGGATATTCATAGATATTGGATAAATACAAGAGGCCAATAGCCTCGTCAAGACTGCAACTCTCTATCAAACTGCGGTAGATGAACTCAATAAATTTTTTCATGTACATAATGGGTTCGGGAATGTAGAGGCGACAAATATTTGACTCTTTTCCAGGAAAACTTAGCATGCGTCTGAAGAATGGCCACCTAATATCCAAAACTACTGCGTGAACCTTTACAGGCTTTGATTCCACAAATATAGGCAAATCATCTTCGTACTAGAGATTGATCAGAACCAGCCAATCTGTGAAACAGTGGTGGGCGAACTAGTCCTTCTATTCTCGTAATTTCAAAATCACAAAGCTCTTCTCTAAGATAATATTCAAAGAATTCATCGCAATTTCTCATAATTAAAACATCGGGAATTTGAGGTTTGAAATATTTGTGATTCGTCATGTCGATAGAATGCACTATTATTCTGCTGTGGTTGTTTGGTAAAGTATTTTCAATGAGAATCAACTTTGACCCCTTTAAAATGATAGTTTTCCATCCATGGTCTAGCAAACACGCTTTTCTGCATATGAGGGTTCCATTGAATTTAAGTTCGCCCAATGTAAAAGCTGAAATGCTGAATTGAGTGGTTTCGTTTTCAAATTTCGTCATTGCCTGCACTATAGTTCCCTTCACATTCGAACGACACCAGTAATACTGTAAATTGTCTGAACCCTCTTCAAAAATTTAAATAGGTTGAGAGGATGTAATTCTGTCTTTTTGGTTTCAAAATTATAAGAAAATGCCAGAGAAAAATAAAACATTTCACTCCTTGTGCCTATATATTACCACAGCTTGTTTCTGTATAGAAACACAAATCCGTCCCATTCCAATTCATTAAGTCCCTGAAAATGCTTGCACCATTCAAGAGTACTGAAATTTAAGGAACATACCTGGTCTTCATCATTTATCTCACCGCAGACAAATAAATGACAAGAAACATCAGATAAGCAATACACAGGTTTGCTCGTATATTCAGGGAAATTGCCTGATCTAGCTTCAATACTTGTCTTATTAGTCTTGTAGTTGCAAAGATAGAGCTGATCATACTTTGGAACTAAAGAACTGCCGCCAAATGCTATTATGCAATCGTCTCGAACAATATTTGTTATGTCGACCTTAGTCTTGCCTGACTTTTTAGTCCAGTAGTTTTTGTTTACATCAAGGAGGAAGCAGCAAATTGTATCTATTAAATAGTTAAAAACTTGTCTTCGCGAGTAAATATAACATACCAAAGCAAACAGGCTCAATAACAAGTATATTTCTGTTTGGGGTAATAATATACGGGAGAGACGGAACATCCGGGGAAAACCTATGCGGATTGTTGGAAGTCAGTTTTCTAGCTTGAATTGATAATTACCCCTAGTTTTTTTTTGATTACTGATGTATAAGTTATGTATGAAGCATATTTATCATTATCTATAATGTTTTCAGAGATTTTCAATATTTATTGGGTTTCAAGTTGAGAAGAAGTCCTGTAAAAATCAAGGGGTTTATTACAAAGTAATCAATTAAAAAAAATCACTGCTAATTACTAGAAGGGAAGGAATAAGTTTGACAAAACCATCTGTGATAAATTTGATCTTTTACATATAATTAACTAATAAGAAATTTATCCATTCAAGGCCAAGATTAGCCAGACTCACTGTATAGGAGATTGTTTGTGCTTGGAGAATTTTCACCCTTTTTGGAAATTTCCCAATAAAAAAGTTAAGTAAATTTGGGGCAGCAGTAAATATTGAAGTGCCATAATCCACATGTAATTTATTCAAAGAATTCTTTGTGAGACTTGCCCGTTTCGGAAAGCCATAATTGTCCCTAAATAACGTCCCAAAATTTCATGTCTCGATTCTTGCAGCCAAAGAGATATAAAGGCTTTTAGTAATTCCTGATCTCAGTTGCAAACTCAGGCTTTGTCTATTTTACGTGAAAAGTTAAAATACAGCCTTCCTGGACTTTCCTCTTTAGTGAAAATTATTCATCATATTTACTTTCAGATAGCAGATTATTTTGATTTATTATATAAAGGAGCAATAATTTTGCCATATAAAATATAGTGCTCCTTGAAATGTTTGATGCAATCAATAATTCAAGCAATAGTTTGCTCAAATCAATAATCAGCGAGACCGGAGGTATTTGAAATTTGTTATGCCTGCTTTGGTATTCTTCTAACATTTGTAGGAGATGTTCCATTTGATTCTTCACTCAAACTTGTCGGTGCTTCAAGTGTGAAGCTGTTCGTTTTGGCAAATGCTAATTGTGTGTGAGATAAAAGTTTTGTATAACAAAATTTTGACCATATGCAGAATTTAACATACTTGAATTGGACACAAATTGCTGGAAAAAAGGGTCAATAAAGCATTGCAAAGTTACAGATCCCAAAAATACCTGGTCTAACAGTAAAATGAGTTATTTTAATTTGTTCCTTGGTACGGTACTGGAGTGCCAACTCCAACCCCACGCATACATGTTTATCTCTATGACTTTGAGCAAAATTTAATGTTGACTCAAGCTCATATTGCAGAGACGGTAGAACTCTCAGAAAATTTCAACTCTGTATACTGCTTCTCTAAATTTTCACATACACTATTTGTTACAGGTGAACAGAATGGTAAAGTCATAATGTACTCGTACAACTTTTACGCTGAAAACTGTAGCAAACATTTCGAGCTTAATATTGAATGGGGCACCTTTATGACTGACTATGCATCCAAAATTTGGGCATTCAAGGGCATCAAAATTAAATCAAACTACTACATTTTTGTAACTTGGTATGATTTCTTGGGCAAACAATTACGTGAACCTACTTTTTTTCCTGAGCAATTTCCCAGCAATGCCTGTCCAGAAACTTTTGAGTATCTCTGGTGTGAATCTAGTGTGAGGGGAATTATACTACTGGACACAACTGCAATTTCAAACGGACTCTCTCAATCTATTATATTAGATATTAACCTGGATACATTGAGAGTTTACAGTATTTCAAGCTTATCGAGAGAATATTTCGATGGATATAAATGGACTTCTATCGTTGAAAAAAATCACAAGTTAATTCTTCTTGAGAATATTTTGCCAAACAAGTCACAGTTGTTCGTTCATTTTGTTGAGTTGTCAGACTTCTTTAACACTCTCCAGGGGAATATTGGAGTGGCGAATTAGATCGGCAGCTTTTTTGGTCGAAAAGAGCTCTGTGATTTTGAAATCACGGGAGTAGAGACAACTGTCAACTCACCACTGATTCACACCGGCTCAATTTCTGACAATACAGAGACCTTTTCTTGTTGTAACCATCATACATTGAATCCATCATCTCAATCCTTGCAAGATCCTACATAAATGTGTGATTTGCGTTCAATTGCAGAATCTGGACCTATAAGAACAAATAAGATAGGTTTGGCAATATTCTGGCCTTTTTTCAAAAATATGAAAAAGTTACGTGAGAGGGAATTCAGCAAACTTTTTATTCCTGCACCTATTTCCTTGTTGAAAAAGCTGGTCAAATTTATATACTGCGACTTTATCAAAATCAATGATATTCAAGAGGGTGCAAACTTACTATTGCTATCGACTGTGTGCGATTTTTCAAGTCTACGTGATACTTGTGTGGCTAAAATTTTCACAGATTGGAATTAACGTCGGAAATGCTCTTTTCGTTTGGAAAAGAGCGATTGAAACGGAAAATGACTGTTTTTGCCAATATTCGGTTTTCAAATGTGCCAACAGCCGGAATACAGTTGTCAATTCTAAAGAGTTTGGTGATTTGTCTATGGAGTTAAATTCAAAGTTATGCAAAGAGGTTGCTTTTATGCAAAGAGTTTGCTTAAATCAGTCACTACGCCATTTGGAGCATAATTTCTCTTTTTAAAAATTGAGACCCTCAAGAACGAGAGAAATAAATTCTCTAAACCCTAGCCTTACGCTTTTGAATAATAAGGCCCCGTTTAGTTAGGCCTGATAGAAATATATGGATTGGGGTTGGAGAACCATCTATATAAGTTACTTGAAACTTTTATCCTTTAAATGGTTTCACTCTTCACCCTCATATATTTCTTTACTCAAAGTGCCTACGCTTTTCTGTTGCTATCCTTTACTTATCACGTCGCTGACTTCTACTAACTGTTATACCTCAGGTGTGTGTGATCCAGTTACTGCTATCAACGCATATTTCAAACAAAGCCTACGAATTAGGCCCTGCTTAATATAAAAACTTCAATTTTTTTTTGAGTCTAAATTATATAAGAAATCTAGAAAATTGTATGGAACGAAATAGTAACATTATCCTGACTTTAAAAATATTTTCTGGTCAATTTGAATTGGGTAGGTCTCTGAATTGACAGGACTAATCTATCTAATTTTAACTTTTCATGTAGAATGGATGAAGCTTGTGCTCATAACTGGGATCAGGAATTACTAAAAGCCTTTATAGCTCTTTGGCTGCAAGAATCGAGACATGAAATTTTGGGACGTTATTTAGGGACAATTATGGCTTTCCGAAACGGGCAAGTCTCACAAAGAATTCTTTGAATAAATTACATGTGGATTATGGCACTTCA
>JAKTYJ010000360.1:0-10576 GCA_030674515.1 Geotrichum armillariae | reverse complement strand
GGCGACCATTAGAGTTCCAAAGAAGAAATCATCCTAAATTTTCTCCTGAGCAGAGAACTCTGAATGCAGTTCTTAATTGTCTGGCAGCTATTGCTAGAGGAACTCGACTCGAAACCATAGTATTTTTCGAAATTCTGGATTCCGTTGGACCGTTTTTATCTGAGCAAAGGGAGCTAGCGGACAGTTTAAGCACTATAAACGCTGATGCAGTTTGGTTCGAAATCACGAAACTGAGCAAAAGACCCGATAACATTCCTACATTTAACAAGATTAAGTACCCATTGTTCATTCCATTTGTTATGTAGATTTTATCATAGATCTGAATGTTTATTTATTTTCCTCAATCCTCCTCAGCAAGATCTACTTTATTCAATGCCCGGTATGAAGGAGTCCACATTTGAGACTTGACCCAAGCAAGACGCTCATTATAAGATTCTGGGATCTTGACATTAATGTCAGTCCCGGGCATTTTTTCGTTCTCAACCTGGGCTACCCCATCTTTAACAGCTTGTTCAACCACTGAGGTAGCAACATGCGCTGAAATCTCTCTAATATTAAGAATGTCTGGTAGCAATCCACCCTGAGGATCGGTTAAAATGGGGGATTGTGATGAGAGAGACTCCACGCAAGCTGCAAGCATGTTTTTGGTGATATGAGTGGCACGAGACAAGACAGCTCCAAGCCCGATTCCGGGGAAAGTAAAACAATTGTTGTTTTCAGAAATAACGCGACCATGAACAGGAGCAAATGGTGACCCTGTTGCTACGAGAGCCTGGCCATTAGTCCATTTGAGAAGGTCGGCTGGAACAGCTTCGTGGAGACGAGTAGGGTTGCTGAGTGGAAAAATGATGGGCCTTTCAACATGGCTAGCCATTTCTCTAACGCATTCTTCGGTGAATGCGCCTGCCATTGTAGAGCATCCAATCAAAACATTTGGTTTGAATTTGCCAATAATCTCCTTAAGAGACTTGTTGTCAAAGCCCTCGGCATTCTCCTTGCTCACCAAATACAACTTTTGACTAGGTGAGAAGGTTTCGCTCTTTTCAGACAGTAGACCATCTCTGTCAATAAGCCAAATATTTTTAGCTGCCTCTTGGTCCGTTAGACCCTTCGTGAGCAAGTGGTCAGTGATTTGCTCTGCAATTCCCATACCAGCACTACCAGCTCCAAAAACCAAAATGCGACATTGAGTAATTTCAGCCTTTAACGTTTTTAAAGCAGCGGTAATAGCACTAAGAGTAACAGCTCCAGTACCTTGAATATCATCATTGAAACAAGCAAGCTCCGTTCGATATTTATCCAAGATTCTGTGGGCATTTTTTACTCCAAAGTCTTCGAAATGAAGCACAGCGTTTGGGAATTTAGTCTTGATGCAGTTTACAAAGTTATCGATAAACTGATCATACTTTTCGCCTCTGACTCGATTGAACTTGTTACCCAAGTATAAAGGATCGTCCAAAAGGGTTTGCCTGTCGGTGCCGGTATCGAGCACAATAGGAATGACCCGCGAAGGGTGAATTCCAGCACAGAGGGTCATGAGAGCCAATTTAGCAATTGAGATTCCAATACCTCCAGTTCCCTGATCACCAATTCCAAGAATCGACTCACCATCTGAAACAACAATATAGTCAATGTCTTCGTTGGTTCCAAACTCAGTTAGTCTTTTGGAAATCTCTTCTTTGCTGGGTTTGCAAATATCAAGAAAGCAACCTTCAGGGCGTCTGAAAAGATGAGAGTATCGCTCAATTGCATCACCTTGAGTTGGGGTATATATCTAAGATAGGTTAAAATAACTGTAACTTGCTTGGAGGCGTATACTTACAATACTAAACATTTCTTTGATATGCGACATGAGCATACGGTAGTAGAGGCACTTTGCGGGACGTCAGCAATGCACAAGCCGAGAAAATTAATAGATACCTCATTCTGATCCTTCATACTTTGGCAAAAGGAGTTCTTAGCAAGATCGTCTTCACATTTTAGATACTGCTGGTAAGCACGTTCAACCTGGTCCTCTTCGAAGAGTTAGAAAAGATAATGCTGATGGGTTACTATTAGTACGTACCAAGAGTATTGCAATGTACAGGAAGAAGCCCAGCGATTCCAAATTCCTCACGCTCTGCAAGAGTGAAAGCCGTTCCCTTGTTCAGTGAGGGATTGTTCAGTAATTCGCGGCCCTAAAAAAGTCAGCCGTGCATTCGAAGTAGCAACAAACATGGCAACATACTGTGAATGGACAGTCAATAGGTCCTTCAACAGAAAGTCTAGTTTTTTTAACGTGCATTGGCATTGTGGAATGATTAAATACTTGGTAGAGAAATTAAGAGGAGAGAAAGGAAACTGAAAAAGCGCTGCTATTTATACTGCCGGATTGTGCCTAATGAGCTGATTGATACCAATTCGATCAGGAGATGATTCAGCACCCAGACGAGAACAAATAACTCTACCGATTGGTTTTCTAGAAGTGTGATAATGGTTCAATTGCGTTCACTGACATCATTGAGAGTTTTTTTGAAATGGCAGGTACCACGCTGTTCGAACTCAACACGATTCTGAGTGCAAAGCTTAGCTACTTTAAGTTCTTTCTACAATAAATGGCAACCTTCTTTTCCATATGTGCGGCTTTTGTTTTCTTCAAATCAAATCAAATGTATCCGAGTAGAGCGAATATTAATAAATATGAAAGTTACTCCTTCTTAATTGCTGCTGTTCGAGCAGAAGATCGAGTTGCTCTTGTAACTACAACCGTCTCAGTCTTGATAGTTCTGGCTCGCTTGACAGGTTTGGGCTCCTTGTCACTTTCTTCAGTTTCACTTTTAACTTTAGATTGCTTGCTTTTCTTGGTCGTCGCTGTTGCTTTCAGTTCTTTGCGTTTGGTTGCAGCTGCTGCTTTGCTTAATTTTTGTAATTCTGGAACAAATGAACTGGTTCGGCCACCCACAGTAACATGTTCAACAGTGTAGCCTTCAGCTGTCTTTTGCTTTTCACCCTTGCGACCCTTGCCCCATCGGTAAAGCATCAGCCAGTCGCGTGGGAATGCCTGTGTATTGCCTTCCACTTTTGCGACAAGAGAGCAAACTATAATGATTTTTTCGTGAAGCAGCTTTACATTTTCTTCTGGAATTGAGTTGGCACTTTGGGCAGGACTGTCAAGTTAGATTGCGTCGAGAGGTCATAATTGGAAAACATACTGGATCTTTGCTTGATACAAGACTTCATCTCTATGCAAAGTTAGCTTGAAATCAATAGACTACAATTGTCACATACGCCAACCAGTTTCCGATTCCAGCGAAAAGGGCTTGATCCATTAATAGAGATTTAATGGCTCCCGTTCGCTTGCTGATTAGTTTAATAAAGTCATTTTGGCTCAAGACCTCTTCAGGCTTGGAATAATCAGGTCCACTGCGAACTAGAGGTTCTTGTTTGCGCAAGTCTTGATTATCCTTTGCTTCGAGTATTCGCACGCGTCCTAAACGACGCGCGTCGATAAATGCCATTTCTGTTCCGTCGACCATGGTGAGTTGGAACTTCCAAAATTTAGGAGGCCATTCTTGATCCTTCTCATCAATTTTGATAATGGCAGGAGGAACCTCTGCAGGTGGCTTTGTATCTTCTTCCGTTGGAGACGCTTTAGCATTAGCAAGTGCTTTCTTGTCACCACCATTCTCCATGACGATATGTTCAGTCGTGTAGCCTTTGATAACAAACCATCCTGTCATGCCAAAATGCATCATTAGTGTTTGCGGGGACCCTTCAAATCGCGCCCAAAAGATCTTTCCATGGCGGTCAAGGTCTTGCAACTTTTTGCCTACAAACGTTTGCTCAAGTGTTGTTTTGGTCAAGGGCTGGACAAACACAATGGGGTCATCTTGAGCAACAAGAGATTTGACGACTTTTCCTGCAAGAAACCTGCGTAATACAGATACAGCGTGTGCTACTTCTCCTAGTTCAGGCATTTTGACAATTGTGGATTGTGAATGGCAGTCTTTTGGGGTGAAAAATAGATGGTGGGGGAGTTCCCAAAACAACGTTGAAAAAATCAATATAAGTCCTTGAAATATTGAAACTCATAAATTTTCAGAAATTAAACAACTTGATGCAGCCATTTTCAATTGATTTGAGATTTTCCCACTACTTGGAGACTATTCTCCGTCTCTTAAAGTTTGAATTCAAGAATCAAGCTTCTTTGGCTCATTCTGGCTTTGCTTGCTCAATATTTTTGCAATTATCTATTCAAGCTTTTTTTTCAAATTTAGTAATACTATTGAGAGCCCTCCAGGCTTCAGAGATTTCATTTGAACCAAGATATCTATATATTATGGCATGAGGTCCAGGTGAGAGTTAACTATTGACAAATTGGCTATTCTGTAGAGATATTGTCAGCGACAATTAAACAGAGTAGAGATTCATATATCGTCAAACAGCATTCATCTAGTTCAAAACTAGGAATCTAATGAAATACTTCAGAGTGAAATCACAACCCAATCAGATGACCGAAATTAGAAAGTATCACAACCTAATATTCAGCTTGAGATCATTATTTCCTATTTTTCCTTAATTTCTTGCACACTCCACAACTCCTTGAATAATTTCTTCAGCACTCCTTTTTCTTCAATCACAAAAGGTTCATGAGTTTGTTTGAGCATATCTTTGCTAAACACTGATGGAGTTGGAGCTGCCAAAATTGCTTTTCCTCCTGTAAACGCTGATGCTGAAGTGTGTTTCTTGGGTATTAAGAATGATTCAACTTTGCTAAATGTGCTTGCAGAAGCTGACTTTATACACTGCGCAATTTCTCTCTCAAGTATGATATAACCACGCCTTGCTGCTCCAGGTGCTTGCAAGTTATAAGATCGGATTTCTGAATTCAATGCGTCGATAGAAACTGTATGGTACTTGAGATGCTTAGCCTGCCAGATTTTGTTCCAGTTTACACAGATACCACCCACACCATTGGTATCTTGAATTTTCCGGGCCATAGCTAGCTTTTTGTCAACTGTCATATACTCCTCAGAGACCTTGTGTACTATGAATTGTAACCAAGAACTTTCAACTTGACTCTGAAATTGCTTCATCTTGGTTGCCAAACCACCTTGCCTGTCTATCCAGATTGGTGCTGCGCCTTGCCGCTTAATCATATTATTGAGGTAGTACTCAGTATGATCTATATATGGCGACGATAAATTATGATCCGGGTGTTCTGGTTTCTGGCCACGCCCTGTTAAGTTTTTGAATTCACCCCGGGCTATTGAATCTTCAATGCGTTGTGAAGCAAGTGACCCAATTGCCGTAAAGTCGCTTGCCATTGAACTGAAACCTACAAATCGATCAGCATATAATTCCTTGAAAGTTGGTCCGCTCTGTTCTTTATCATCTGTTGATGATGCTTTATGCTTAATTTCATAGTCCAATGATGCATCCCTTGCAGTTGCCAATCGTTGTGACACAGAGCTTCGCTTCCGCATAGACGACGGCGGTGCAACTGAACCAGCCAAAGGTTTGTATGCATCTTGAAGCATTCTATTCGCTGCATTAACAGTCGTTTCACTTCCAGTCCAGGGTTGCGCCATTGCCAAATCTCTAGTTCCGGCTGAAGCAAATGTCGGGATTTTAGTCGCTATTGCTATTTCACGTTGGTACTTGATGTTATAAACATCTGTACTGGTGTTACCTAGTTTCTGAACAAGCTCGTCTGTGAGTCGCTTATTGTTGCTGGAGATGGTAGGTAGATCGTCTTCTTCAAAGTACATTTGCCCAGCTTTCGGATCATCTTTGAAAGGCCTGCTTTCTTCAGCAAGCTGTCCGAGTCGTCGTTTCATGTAACCAGTGTCTTCTTCATAATTGACTCGTGTAGCTGTAGATTTACAACGACATGAAGACAACACAGCGACTGGGTTTCGCAGTTTTGCAAGGTGGCGGAGATGGAAACATTGTCGATACATCGTGAATAGCCATTGGTCCCATGAAAGATTGGGAGGTTGGGATTTTTGAAAAAATCCCAATATTTCATCCTCCCACTTTCTAACTATGGCTCAAGTTAAGAAAAAATGCTGAATGATATTAGGAAACAATTGAAGCTTGGTTGGCAGTCATTATCATATACTCTAAGAATGTAAGTTTAAAGAAATAAATTAGAAAAGTTTTGTTTAGGAAAAATCAAATTGCCCAAGAAAGAAACAGACAATCTAGACAAACTTTTGGTATATATTTTTTATGAATAACTACTTGAGAACGTCTTGAATGATTTTAATGTCATTAATATTGACAGTCAACTATAATTGCAAGTCTCGACTACCTTAAAACTTCTGTCCGCAGAATCAACGTTCACACATTTTTCAAAATAGCCTGGATTTTTATTAATCTTTTAACAGAAAATTAAGTAATAGACTGATGAATATAGTTGATTTAAGCATTTTAAGTAAAGTCAATATGAAATAAGTTCAATAAGTTTAGATAATTCCAAATAATTCATCAATGTTGTTTAGAGCAGTTAATCTCGCAGCATATAGGGTTTTGTATTTTTAACCAATGAATTTGTTTGAAAAATACTTTTGTCGATTTTTCTTATTTCCTCATGTCAATTCATATCCAATTTCATTTTATTTTAACCTTTCATACTATACAATTTTTTAAGCAGTAACCTCAGTAACTTGTTCAACAACCTTGCCTCTTCTATGTCTAACATCTTCTGGACTAAATCCACCTTCATTAGCTCCATAATGAGCCCAGTCTTCTGTTGGTGAAATATAATCCATGGGACCAAACTCCTGTCCACTTTCTAGCAACTTGAAAAACTTTTCATAGTCAATCACAGTATGCCAGACTCCATTAATATGGAACCTGTTTTGAGCAATCAGGATACAACAAGAATGAGCGTGTTCGGCTGCGATACCGTATTCCAAACCGCGTTTTGAGAGTGCAGCATTAAGGCCTTCAACGAAAGCTTTCACTTCTTCGTAGAAGGGAACGTTCTTCATGGTAAGAGAGCTTCCCTTGGAGGTTCCGCAGTAGGTGACACCCTTGATCTCAACGAAACAAGGTTCTCCCTTAGCAACAAGCTCTGCGTATTCATCACAAGCGTCCTCCATGTTGAACCCGCCAACCAAGGTCAGTCGGAACACGGTACGTTGCGATTTTTTGGTTTTGAGAATGTCTAAACATTTTTGGAATCGCTCCCAGTAGTCACGGTGTAAAGGTCTGTCGATTTTGTGTAAGCTTTCTTTGTTGGAAGCGTCAATGGAGACGTACAGTTGAGTCACTCTGTTGAGACGTTCAAGCTCATCTGGATGCTGTGCGTTACAGACCAGGAAACTTGAAATGTGTTTACCATGCAGCAGTGCTAAGAACTCATTAATGTGGGGATAAAAGATTGGTTCACCGACCAAAGACAGAGCACAGTGTTTGACTGTAAATGCCTCAGTGAATCTTGCGGCGACAACACCGGGGACACCTTTCATCTGCTTGATTTTCTTGTAATGACCCTCCAGCGCACCGTTAAAGATTTTCTCGGGTGGGTCTACTTGCCATCTCCAAGTTGTACCGACTGGGTTAGTACCATGACGCCAGCAAAATACACACTTGTTGGAACATGAAAGAGAAGGCGTTGTTTCCATACATAAATGACTTTTGATGCCGTAGAATGAGTATTTGTAGCAAGACCCGCGGCCACGAAGTGCAGATTTGGTCCAACGACAGATCTTGACACCTGAGTGTGAACCTACAACAGTGTAACCTTGTTTGGTAAGTGCAGTGTAAGTAGGCGAGTCTTTGGCAACCATTTCCTTAGCAGTGGGGTTTGGAACTTTTCGTGCTTGCGCGGTTTGTGCAATTGAAGTACCGATATCCTCGACATCCACCAACGTACCACCTTCCACTTCTTCTTCCTCACCTTCATCGTCCGAGTCTGCAATATCCTCAGGCTCTGGGATCGGATTAGGGTCGCGCAGGGTCGAAGTCAAATGTTCCAACCAAGTTTCCACAGCATCATCGAGATCAGTCTTGACACATCCAGTTCCCAGAGGGAAAACACGGCGTGCGCCGAGCTTGCCCATCCACTTGTCGACCTGAGCAGCTTGGTAGCAGTACTTTTCTTCTTCAGGCCAACTTTCGCGGTCACCGATTCCAAAAACGGAAAAACCGGCTAGGTTTGCCAGAGGTCGAGAGTCGATACGGAAATCATTGTAGGTTTCTTTGAGAGACTCGATAAAGTAATCCAAAGGAGACTCAATTTCGTAAGAAGGCACAACAAGAATATAAACAGGGGGGTTTGCAGATTTTTCAGGTGAGGCAAAGTAAGGTTCAAGATCGTCTAGGTAGTCCAGATTCAGTAGTTTAGGTTCAGTTGTAAGGATTGGTTTCAGAGAATTCGTGATTCGATCCGCAATACGTTCTGAAGTACCAGTTAAAGTAGAGTAGAAAACAGTGACGGGTGAGTCGATAGACGCCAGAGGTCCGTTAAGCTGGCGTTGTTTTTTAGCAGCGACAGATGATTTAGCAGAAAACTTTTTGGGCATGCGTTTAGGCTTGGAGGTAGTGGAAGAGGGAGCTGAAGAGAAAGAGGAGGTGAAATCAACAGCCAGGGGAGTGGATTTCTTAAGAGGAACGGCTTTGGTACTAGCTTCAGCCTTGGTCTCTGGTTTTTCAGACTTTTCAAACTTTTCAGTCTTGACAGGAGCCGCCTCAACCTGAGGAGAGGGCTTTCGCAAGGCAAGCAAAAGTAGCGCAATAGCGGCTACAAGCACATAGCTCTTATATTCAGTATATAACTGAATGAGCTGATTCAACACAGACATGATTCAGACCGAGACGTTGTTGGTTTGAAATTGAACAGTCGTCGATGTGAAATGAAATTTTTTTTGCTGGGGATTTGAAATATGAAGTTTTGTAACTGGTGAGGGTTAGGGACGTACAGTACATGGTACATACAATAGCACTGGATCAGATACTTGTTCTCCTTTTCACACATTTTCTTTACTACTTCAGCTACTAACAACTAATCATCAGAATCATCTTTTGTAATCTTGGGTTCTCGGATCATACAGTGAAGGCTAACAGGTTCTGCAGCGCGATCCAAAGAAATCACAGTCTTTTCTTCAAATCCAAATCTATTGTAGATTGGGATATTGGCTTTAGTGGAAGACTCGAGATAACAAGCGAGATTATCCTTATCGGCCATTTTGGTAACGTACTCAATGAGTTTACGAGAGTAGCCTTTGCCTCTAGCAGAAGGAAGAGTCCCGATATAAATGAGATACCAACTGTTAAGGTCACGCTCGCCCATGACTTCAGCTTTGGCATCATGAAGTTTTGGCAAGAACTCCGTGAAATAACGAGCTTTGCTCTCTTTTCCAAATTTATAGTAAAGACGCCACATACCAGACTGGAAAATGGTAGCCCAGTCGTCCATGTTACAATTTGGGGGCATCCAACAGGCAATACCCTCAAAGTCACCGATAGTAAGCACGAGGCCTCTAAGAAGATGGGCGTAGATGATATATTCAAAGACTTTCAAATCAAGAGCTCTAGCCTGTTCAGCAGTGTTTCCATCGCAAGTAGTGAGATATTGAGCGACAGGGTCAGCTTCAAAAGCGTCAGCAAGGGCTTCGGTGGCACGCTTCCATTCATGCCGCTCTACTCTGCGCACAGTTGGGGTTGTAGTCATGTTGAATTTATATCTGGTGATGAGAAAGAGTAGTTTTGTAAAATTTGGTATTAATCTTGTTGGTTGAAGTTTTAAAAATAGGAAAAGAATGGGAAAAGCTTATGTATTTATACTTTTTTACATATGTTGATAAAAAATAAAAAAAAGATCGAGGAGGAGGATTTGGTCTGTTTCGGTGAAGATGAAAGCTGGAGAAAGATGAATTTATATGAACAAGAAGCCTTTAAAAAGGATTCCAAAGCCTGAAATCATCAAAACACTAACAAAATATGAAAAAACAACTGAACTGAACTGAATTGAAGCCTTTAAAGTTCAACTTCTATGGCGGATTGAAGGCATTGTCGGTTGTTGGGTCTGAAAAGGATTTTTTTGGCGGTAGTTTTCAAAGCCGTCTAGTTTCTTCAAAATAAGAAGGTCCATGCGGTCACTTGACTAGTGTCTGCTTCACGAAAGTTTTCATGGATTCAGGCATTTTATTCCATTTCCCCAATAGAAAAACATGAGAACTTCGAAAAGAGTCGTCGTTACAGGCCTTGGAATTGTCTCACCGCTTGGTGTTGGGGTTAATCATGTCTGGAAATCCCTACTTAAAGGCAACTCGGGCATTATTTCTCTTAAAGATACGGTTCTGGCGAACCATCCCGATATTCCCTGCACTGTTGGAGGTGCCGTACCTGCCGGGCCTATCGATGAAGGTAAATGGGATCCTACTGAGTGGATAGACAAGAGCGTTGCACGACGTGTACCCCTGTTTGCGCAGTACGCACTGGCAGCTGCGAAGCAAGCTCTTGAAGATGCGAATTGGAAACCGTCAAATCCAGTCCAGCAGGAGTATACAGGTGTGTGTGTCGGGTCGGGTATGGTCATATTTTGCTTGCCATGATTTGAGTAGAGTATTCTTGGATTCTATTTGTT
>JAKTYJ010000359.1:0-10533 GCA_030674515.1 Geotrichum armillariae | reverse complement strand
CGTCGACGCAGAACGAGCAGTTGCTGATCTGCTGCTCGCCACTGACCAGCAGTGCAACATCCAATCTCCCACGGAGGCTTCCAACCTATTTATGGTATGGCTTCCCGCAGACTTGCTACGCGATATTCACTACTCTGTGGGTTTACAGCCCGGAAAGCGTACGCTTCAGTCCGCTGCGCTTCCCGAGTTTCTCACGCAATGCGGATGCCCAATTTCACTTGTGCGTGAGTTCCTGGGTGGCTTGTTCGGCGCTGTCGGCCTCTCCCCTCTCCCATCGGCACACTCGTGGCACTCGGTCAGCTTAACTATGAGCAAGGCTGAAGCGCACACGCAGTCGCTGATAGACACACTTGATCAGGTCGCCGAGCTGCTTACCCGCTGTGGTGTATCTGGTGCTACCGTGGGCTCGCTGCAGGATGTTACCAACAAGCTTCCCGACTCTGTGGAGGGTCCTGGCGTACGCGTGTTTGATTGTACCCTGCTTCTGCCGACCTCACAGCTACAGGAATTTTCTGAGCATGTAGGCTTCCGCCTATGCTGCCACAAGCAACAGCGTCTCACCGTGGCCGCCGCTTTCTACCGCGCCCGTGACTACTCATTTGAGCAACGCTGCCGGTTTATTTCCCGCGTCAGAGCGCTGACTGGTTACAGCGAAGCTGAGGTGCCTGCGGTCACACTAAGCAAGACCCAGCTGATGACAATTCAGAAGGCGTATGAGCAGACTATTGTCGAGATGGATGAAAGCGAGGTATTTATCGATCGCAACATTGCGGTGCCCACGTACCAGGATGTGGAGGATGCACTCAAGGATCTGGACGACCTGGCTGCCACAGGTTTCAAGAAAGAGATACAACCTGCTAAGTGGCTGGCCGCTCACGGCGCCTCCACGTTTTTCAGTGAGTCCAAGCTTGGCGAGCGTGAGTTCAACGGCTTCCCTGTATGGCATGCCACATTTGTCGGCGCCCAGGACGCTGGTGCACATATGACTTACGACATCAGCGTGCCCAACTCTCACAACTTTTTAGCTAATGGTGTGACTGTCCATAATTGTATGATTGCACATGGTGTGGCAGCTTTCTTGAAGGAGAGATTGATGGAAGCCTCTGATGCTTTCCGAGTCCATGTTTGCGGAATCTGTGGTTTGATGTCTGTTATTGCCAACTTGAAGAAGGTTCAGTTTGAATGCCGTTCTTGCAAGAACAAGACCAACATTTACCAGGTCTACATGCCATATGCAGCCAAACTTCTTTTCCAAGAACTCATGGCTATGAATATTGCGCCTAGATTGTATACTGAGCGCTCTGGATACTCTGTACGAGTTTGAGATATATAAAATGTAAAAAGAACCATAATTACGAAGAAAAAATAAACATCAATGACCAATTATTCTTATTGTACCATGTGCAGACAAATAAATACGGACTTTAAGATATACTGACATTTATCTGATGCTCATAATTCCATGTGGTCATCACCATCAGCATCCTTCTTGGTGGAAGACTCTGATTCTTCAGGGATTGTATCAGGTTTGCTGGAACTAGAACCAGCACCTTCAGCACCTGACTTTTCCTCTCGTTCTTTCTTTTCCTTATCTTGTCGAGCCTTTTCATCTTCCATAGACATTCTAAGTGCCAGAGCAAGTTCAGGATCAACACTAGGATCAATACCGAATTCAAACAAGTCACCACCATCAGCACCACCGGCGCCACCATCGACACCCCCCATGCCACTATCTTCATTGATAATCGGCGAGGAAATAAGAATGTCAGAAAGTAAATGAGGGCCAGGAGGGATTGTAACTAGATGACTGTTATCGCCACTGTTGACACCCTCAATGAACTTTTCAAGCTTTTCAGTATTCTCAGACTCTTCACCAAAGTTGATGAAGTCGACAGCGACATTGTTTTTCTTCATTTTCTTGGCCAGTTTAACTAGCTCCTTAGTATCCTCACTGATGACACTTCCTACAAATACAATGACTCTCTGGCGTTGGACCTTGTTTTGTCGGTGTTTTAGGGCCAGCTAGAGACTGTTAGCATCTGCAAATCACGGACAAGGGTTCAACTTACAGCAGCAACCTGTATACCAGTAGAAAGTTGGGATTGGCCCTCAATCTGTGTGTTATGAAGGCCAGAAAGGATCTTGCCAAAGTCCGACGAAAGAGTTGCGAGTACAGAAGGACTATTTCTTGTTAGCAACAAAAAAAAACCTCAGGAAATCAACTCACCCTTTGCCACCCATGCTCATCAATCCAACGGTATTCTCTGGATTCGATTGGGTCTTTGCATTAAAAAGTAGGCCTACCGCGTCTACCTGGGCCTCGAAGCGGGTTGGTGTGTAATCTCCATTTCTCGTGAACTCAGAGTTGTCCACGCTAAACATGTTAGTTGGTTATTTCGTGAATCAAACAGATATAACATACACAATCATAGTCGCCTCTAAAACCATTTTGAAAATCTACTATTGCTGGATGGTGATGTATATAAAAAATATTTTGGTGGTGGTGGTTTTAACTATGGTTCGTAACTTGGATGTTGATGCTGAATGTTTGGGTGTGGCAAAAGATACAGGGCAAGGGCAATTTCAAAACTGAGCTTTCATGTTGACAATCTTGATAGTCCATAAGTTCATAAGCCAGGAGAAGACATCAAAAATGTAAAAATTATGTTAGATCTACTTAGTTACTGAATAGAAAGAATGATTCAGTTGAAAGACTCAGTTGGAAAGGACGGAATGAATTTATATGTACAATATATAGAAAAAGAGGGTCAAATGCTGTTAGAAAGACGATTGATTTAGCTTTTGGCAGCGTTCTCCAGCTCTGCGACTTGCTTAAGGATCTTGCTGGCCGTAGAAGACTCGTCGTGGAAAGCCACAATGTTGTCTGCGTAGGGGTTCTGAGAATCCTCAAAGATCTTTAATCGTTCCATACGGAACTTTCGCAGTCTGTTCTTTGGCAACATCTTAGAAACAGCCTGCTTCAAAAGAGCAGCACCACCCTTGTTAGCCATCATATCTTTCATGACTACCTCATGCAGATTACCAGGTCTTCCTGAATGTCGTCTGTACATTTTTTGTTCCATTTTGCGTCCAGTAACGTTCAAAAAGTTACAGTTCGAAACAACAACGTAATCACCGCCGTCAAGAGTAGGATTGTATATCGGCTTGTGCTTTCCCATGAGGGTTTGAGCAATAGCAGTTGCAACACGACCGAGAGTGCGGGTCTCTTTGGCCATATCAATGTGATGCCAGACACGGGCATGTGAGATACCAGTCTAAACATGAATCGTAGTTAGTATAACGTGATATAGGAAGATTGATAGAGTAACTTTTAAATACATACCCTTCCAACAAACTGTGACATTGTTTAGTGCTTTCAATATATGGATTAAGGTGGAAAAAGTCCAGATGTTGATGAGCTTCTGGCGAGTTTTTCACTTTTTTTTTTTCGAATTGTCGTTGGCCCTTTAATTTACCCGGCTCTAGATGTTGACATTTGTATGTGAAAAATTGTGAAAACGAATTATTACGCCAAAAAAGTAGTATATAGTATTGAAATACTCTAATAGAAAAAGATATTAGTATTAGGTGTAGAAAGAATATTCTTGAAAATGCTGAAGCCAGAAAGACGAAAGCTCAAGCTTGAATTTGATAGAGAATCTCATCATCACGTGATTTATTCAATTCTAAGCAAATGGAATCACAAATTTTTCCAATCTTGAACTCCAGGCTTTTACTTTTTAGTTGATTTCGAGGATTCAGCATTTGCCAAAATTGTGGAAGATGGAACCGAAAGGGCATAAACGAAGAATGGAAGACTCTACCCGGACAAGTAACAGAAGTATGCCTTCTCCTTACGAACCGCCGACAAAAAAGTCTAATTCAGGTCCAATGGACTTGGATCAAATGATCATGGACCGATTAAGTGGACCTATGAAGAAGCAAAAAGAATTGAGTGTCGAGGATCTGGACAGGTTGGAAGAAGCTGTGTGTAACCTTGGTCAATCCATGCGCATAATTATGGATTTAACCCCAGATGTGTACACACATAAAGATGCTGGTATACAACAAAGATTGTCTTCACCAAGAATTAAACTGGCTCAATACCTTACATCAATGAGTAACTTGGGTGTTTTGGAAAAGACAGAAAAGCTTGTTACTCTCAGTCAAAAGGCAGGCTCAGACGATTTTGTTAATCCGGCAACTATTCTTCCTTTGAAAGCAATGAAAGATGACTTGGTGGCTCAATTCCATGGTCATGAAGAGATATCAAAGCAGAAAGCAAGTACAAGAAAGCGTGAGGAAATAACAAAGTCAAAAAAAGAGGTTTTGAACAAATCAAACGTGGTCGCAAACTGGCCTCCGACTTTACCTGAAATCACAGACGAGGCTTTGCGCAAGCAAGTGTTTACACATAAATCAGTGGCATGTATGCACCATTATTTGACTGACGTGGAGTTAATGGATGTACACAACGAACGACTAGAATTTTTGGGCGATTCTATCATTAATTCTCTGATTGCTGTGATTGCCTATGACCGATTTCCTTATATGCATGAAGGAGATTTGTCCAACATTAGAACAGCGCTTATTACAAACAACACTCTATCTGAATGGGCAAAGATTTATGAAATGGACAGCATGCTGAAGTACTATGAACCACAAGAATCCAAACAACACGTTGTTGGAGGCCGTGGTGCTGCAGCAAGTACACCCAAGTACATTGCAGACGTTTTTGAAGCCTATGTTGGAGGTCTTTGGGTCTTGCATGGCGCTTCTTCCGAGTCTGTTTCTGTGATTCGACCTTGGCTTGAGGAACTGGCCAGCCCTATGCTTACATCCATTGAACAGGTCCAAGAAGGACTTGTGCCTTTGGATTATGAGGCCAAAAAATCACTTTACACCAAAATTGGGTCTCAGACCTTGAGTCCTAAATACGTTACTATGAAAACAATGCCTAATGGATTTGTGTGCGTGGAGTGCCGAATGGGAGCAGACGTCCTTGCCTCGGGGACCGCTCGTACAGCCAAGGAAGCTGGATTGAGAGCTGCAATGAAAGTATTGCAGCAAAAGGAAGTTGTTGATAAATATGCACAGCTCCGTCGTGAGGTTCCTCGTGTAATTGCTTCGGATATTGATGTATCTAGTAAGCCTGTCCAGCAACCAATTCCCTCGACTAAATCAACCCCAACACCTACAACCACAACAGTCACCATATCCGATTTAACTGCGTTAACATCATCTTCTGACCCTACGAAACGACAGCTTGATTTTATTACAAAGTACGAAGCGGAGTTCGCCATCAACCCTAAAAAGTTCTTTGAAAATCTTGTTGGCAAACCAATGCTCAACTTCGTGACCACTCAACTGCGAAACGATGCCAGCGGAAAAGAGGTTTTCGAATCTACTTTACATTTCGACGGAATCAAACTGAAAAATGCAACAGGGCATTCAGTCAAGAGTGCCGAAAAGCGTGCTGCTTATTTTTCCTTGTCCAAAGATTATAATACAATCTTGGATTGGATAAACAGGACTAAAACAATTGATTGAACACCTCTCAATTGATGCCCAGGTTTCAATGAAAATACATGTATTAACTCATTTTTATTGTATGTTTTCTATTTATTATCAAGCAATCTCAAGTTAATTTTTTAACCAAATGCAACCTGGGGCTCCTCCTCAGCTGGTTCGGATTTAAATGCAATAGAACACTTGGCCATTGTCGGCGAACTTCGTGAAATCGAATCTGTAAAGTAAAAGTTCTCGATAGCCTTGGTCAAATTGGCATCAGTGGCCTTGACACCCCTGTTGGCGGTTACAAGCTGAGTCTTTAAACCAACCTCAGAGAGTGTGGAGGGTTCAATGACGTCGTGTCGGAGCAAATGGGGTGCAATGTCACCCATTCTTGAGCGAATCTCGTAAATGTCCTCGTAAGGAAGAGTGGCACCAAGGTACTCAGAAGCAGCTCGGATAATCTTCCAGTCCTCACGAGCGACACCAGGAGGACCGACAGCAGCACGGGTAACCTGAGCACGACCCTCAGTGTTGATGTAGGTACCAGTCTTTTCAGTGTAGGCAGCACCGGGGAGAATGACATCGGCGTATTGGGCACCGAGATCACCGTGATGACCCTGGTAAACAACGAAAGCGTTCTTGGGAATGTCGGCAGGCTTGACTTCGTCAGCACCGAGGAGCCAAAGAAGCTTGGGCTCGGTCTCAGCAACCTTATCGGAAGGTGGCACGAAACCAACGTCGTAAGCACCACTGCGGGAAGCAGCTCTCTGGAGAACGTTGTAACCGTTCCACTCAGCAGTAAGAAAGTTGCTGGTGTTCTTGAGAACAAAGTCACCAACGGTCTTGTAGATAGCCTGAGAATCAGCGTGCTCAGTGACACCACTACCAACAATGATAAATGGCTTTTTAGCTTTGGCAAGCTTCTTACCAAAAGGTCCCTTAAGAGCAGTGGCCAAAGAAGAAGCGTTGGTACCAAGGTGTTCAACCCAAAAGGTAGAGTCGAATTCCTCACCAACAAGGCCAATCTCCAGATCAGAGCGCAAAAACTGCTTTCTGATTCTAGCATTTAGAACAGCGGCCTCATGACGGGGGTTGGTGCCAACCAACAAAATAACATCAGCCTCCTCAACTCCGTGAAGGGTGGAGTTGAAGAGATAGTTGGAGCGGACATCGACACCATGGGCGGGAGGAAGGCTGCCGTTAGTTTGGTCAAGAGTCAAGTTCTCGGAGCCAAGAGCATTGGCAAGATCCTTGAGAGCAACCAAAGATTCAACCTCAACTAGGTCACCAGCAACACCCTTGAACTCATCACCAGTGACATTAAGACGCTTGTGGGCATCGGCAATAGTCTGGAGGGCGTCGTTCCAAGTAGCAGTTTCAAACTTGTCACCAATCTTGACAAGAGGGGTAGTAAGACGCTGAGTCTTAAGACCATCAACGGCAAATCGAGTCTTGTCGGAAATCCACTCTTCGTTGACATCCTCGTTGAGTCTGGGAAGAACTCTCATGACTTCAACACCGCGAGAATCAATGCGGATGTTGGATCCAAGACCATCAAGAACATCAATAGACTCGGTCTTCTTAAGTTCCCAAGGTCTGGCGTGGAATGCATAAGGCTTAGAAGTAAGAGCACCGACGGGACACAGGTCAATAACGTTACCAGAAAGCTCAGATTTCAAGTTCTTCTCGAGGTAAGTACCGATCTGCATGTCGTTACCACGGCCAGAGGTTCCGAATTCAGGAGCACCAGCAATGTCATTAGAGAAACGAACACAACGAGTACAGTGAATACATCTGTTCATGGAAGTCTTGATCAAAGGACCAATCTCTTTATCTTCAGTAGCACGCTTACCAGCAATTTCGTGGAAACGACCTCGGTCTCTTCCGTATCTCATGGATTGATCTTGAAGATCACACTCACCACCCTGGTCGCAGACAGGGCAGTCCAAGGGATGATTGGAAAGCATCATTTCCATGACACCTTCACGCGCCTTCTTGACACGCTCAGTATCAGTTCGAACAACCATTCCAGGGCCAACTGGGAAAGCACAAGAAGCGACAGGCTTTGGTGCTCTTTCAACATCGACCAAACACATTCGACAGTTACCAGCAATAGCTAGCTTATCATGATAACAGTATCTAGGTACAGTAACGCCAGCCTTTTCACAGGCCTGGATGAGAGCTGACCCAGCTTCAATGGAGACTTTTTTACCATCAATGGTGAGTTCAACTTCAGCTCTGTTAATGGCAGATTGATTAAACGAGCGGGATAGTCGTGCTCTGTGTAAGCTCCTGCTAAGCAGGCGTGTTCGAGACAACATGATATTGGACTATTAAAGATGTTAGTTAGGAAGAGAAATAGATCTTGGGTGTTTATTTTCCACAACTCCAATTGGGTGAACCTTGGACATACTATTAATGAAAACAAACGTCACTTGATGACTTTCTAGGCTTTAAAAAGAATATTCATATGGCTTAGAATAAGTCTAAATACCATGAAAAATCATGAAAACGATATGGAGGGTTGGTTTAATTACCCTCCAGTTATTGGCCAAAAGCCCTAATTATACCCTAACCTCGGTAGTCCATATAAAACAGTAAAAAATCTACAGCTTGTTTTCCCCTTCTTTTCTTCTTCATACTTATTAAATTGTTTAACCTGACTATTATTGTAGTGCGCGTCTTCTCTTGTTTTTATTAACGAATCTTACAAGTTGCATACTCTACAAGTCAGGTGAGAAGAAGCAGAGTCTCTAGCTGGAGCTTCATACCTGTTGGAATTACTGTTTGTTCCTTACCAAGAGCCTCACATTTTTTTTATTGAATAAATTAATATTATTTCATTATAATTTCCTTGGATTTGACCAACCTTTACCTGTTTCATCTGTAACATCTGCCCATTGAGCGAATGGATAAGTAGGAAGAGTGCGGGCTTGTTGGTCTAAAGTAATGAGCCCAAGGTCTATTTGACGTTGAATCAACTTGTCTAGAAAGGGCATGATATGATCTTGTACAGTCTTGAAGTTCTTGTACTTGACAATCTTTTCAGGCCCTTCTTGAATGATTTTCTTGAGTAGCGTGGGTATCATTGGTTCATCTTTCATTTCCTCAATGCTATAAAATAGAGGATGATTTGTAAAGATGATGGCTTGAGACTTTGGTAAACGTCGAAGAGTTTGACGTTCAACTCGAACATTGAACTTTTCAAATGGAACATCTGGCATGGACTCTCCAGGCTTGACATGATAGATTTTGGAACAAAACAGTTCGTGATCCCAGGTCATGTACCAAGTAGCTCGTTCAAAAGGATCAGAAGTTTTCAGTTTGCTAAACCAACGTTCCATAGAAGGTTTCAGCTTTTCGTCGTAGTATGGAACATCTTTATGAATGACATCTAAATGCTTTCCAAGGATTTCATGAACTGAAAAATGTCCACCTGGGAATGGAACAGCACCAGCAACAAGGTAATGAAGCCCATCTTTACGTTGTTGAACAATATAAAAGTCTTCTTTAGCCAGTTTACCAATCATCTGTAAAGGATGAAGTTTATAAGGCTTTCTCAAGTCCACTTTCTCGTCAGTGATGAGATTATGAATACCTTGACTAGTTTGCTTGAATAAACCTGGATATCGAGCCAACATGTGCGATACAATCGTCTCTAAAAGCTCTTCACAAGCTTCTTTGCTCTCAGGAAGCCAATCACAGCAATCAGTCCCATGCTCGTTAAACATTTTTTTCTTTTCTTCAATATACCGAATGTACCATTTATCCATGTCAAGCCAGTGATTGAGATCAAGTTTGAAAATACTCATGGTTTGATGATATGGCCATCGAAATGGTCTCCAAGGCCGGTCATCATAATCCTTGACCTTTTCTGGTGTCAATGAATGAACTGGAGTAACTGAAGGAATCTGTAATGGTGATTCTTTAGTGAAGAAGATATATAAGCCAAAGCAGGATAAAGCAAGGAATAAAGCAAGAATATGTATCATGTTAAAAATAGTGCTACCTAGCAATTCTTGAAGGAAAGATTCTCAACTTCTCTGAGTTTAAAACTCTCAAAGCGATGAGTTTTTAAAGCCTTTGAGATTTATCTCATATCTTGCTTTCAGCGTTATCCGTGCAGTCGCGTGACATACCCCAGATTTTGTCAAATACCTTGGAGAGAGGTATCAAGTCATTCAGAAACCGTAACAAAGTCACTTATTACTCTAAAATACACAAATACGAAATTGAATACAAATATTAATGTTCCCTAGTCCATTTTCTAACTAACCTCTTGCTCTACAGCACTTTGACGTGGTGAACTCGTCGCACTATGATAAGCTGTGATATCAACTTTTGAATCATCATCCCCAATGTTTTCATCAGCATCGTCATCATCATCTTCTGGATCTTCAACTTCAGGTGTATTGCCGTCTCCAGAGTCTTTCTTCTTCTTTTCTTTCTTTTCTTTCTTTTCCTTCTTCTCTTTCTTGTCCTTCTTTTCTTTCTTATCCTTTTTCTCCTTCTTCCCCTCTTTCTCCCTCCTCTTAGCTTCCTTCTCTTCCAGCAACAACAGATCCATCTTTCTAGCCTCATCTCTAGCTTTTGCTTCACGGAGAGCCATCACTCTTTCAACTTCCTCAATACCGCCTGATTTCTTCAATTTATCTTCATTCACAAATTCGCCAAGCTCTTGTTGGAATGCATCGCTCTGAATCCCACGAATTTGTAGTTCCTTCTTCCGGAGCTTCAATGCTCGCTCAATCGCTTCGACCCGGCGCTCGTGGTTTGGTTGTAATGCCGACACCTCACTCAAAACAGCGTCTTTGGCGTGGATTACACTATCAACTGGTGGCGGTAACATCACCGGTCTTAGGGCTCGTTGACCCCCAACTTTGGTCTGTTCACTCGAACATTGTTTTACCAATTCAAACGTCTGCTCTGCTTTATCCAAATCATCAAACAGATCCACGACGATATCCTCGTGAAGTTTAAGCGTCTGTTGTTCTTCACAGATCTTATCCAGCTCACGTT
>JAKTYJ010000358.1:0-10597 GCA_030674515.1 Geotrichum armillariae | reverse complement strand
CCAGGTACTTGCCGTACTTCATTTTTAGGTGAAGATTCTGGGTGACAAAAAAAAGTAGAGAATATCAAGGCAGACGGAGAGTTTATATAGCAGATATAGTCGTACGGGTATTCTGGCCGGAGGTAGAAGACAGGACAAGAAGGGAAAGCGAAGACCGAATGAGAGGATTGAGGGTTGGATGGTTGGTTGGCGGGTGAGCAGAGGCAGCTCAGGTAAGCACGTGGGCAAAAGCTGAGGATGGCGGCAAAGAAGACGAAGGATGAGACAACGACAGTTTGCGATGAGCTTTTGAAGGTGGATACTTTAGAGCCTCCGTCGTCGAAGAAGTGGTTGGTTAATGGAAGAGATAGAGGTTTGGATTTCGAGTGTGGAATCGTACTAAATCAAAGGATTAAGGGCATTTGAGCTACCACAACAAGAACTCTGTAATGGCCAACAAACTGTCGTTTTTTTTTTTGGTTTTTTTGATTTTCCGATATAAAAAATACTCTCTCCACTGAAATTGTCCAGTACAAGTAAGAATTATAGCGGAGGAAAAAAGTCCAATTAAGCAGTTGACTAAGCACACGTGTGAGTTTATCAAGATCTGATTGATTTTGATTTTGGGCGTTGAAATGGTTGAAACTGCGTTTAACAGTAAAAAGTACTTGAGAGTTACGAAAAAAAAAAAAAAATATCTTTGTAATACCAGTACTGATTCCCGCACTAAATCAAATGGTAAAGGCCCAAGCATTTAAATGGCTTCAAAGCTTTAGACTTGAGCAAAAACACCAAAAAAATCGTATTTCGTATTTTTTAGGTTACCCTGTTTTTATTTCATATTTCGCAGTGCACTCAGGTTCGAATCCGTCTCAACGTAAATATTTTTGTTCTACTCGAGTTCTACATTTTACCAACTCAGATCAACTCAATCTTTTGTATTAGAAATTTTCTTGTTTAAACAAAACTTTTAAATAAAAGCTCTTTGCCTGTTATTTACCTGGCATTATACTCAATTTCTACCGTTTACAAGCTGTTACTATTGCAGACGTCGTCATTGATACTTGCATATCTAAATGCCTATTTGGTTCTCTTGTTCCCCTTTTTTTCACATTTCAACCTCCATCTCTTCTACTGCTCACTGCTTTTGTACCACAGAATAAAGTGGATTCAAAATGACCGCAAATACCATTTCTTCCTCAAGTTCAATTGCTAATCATCAGAAATCTTCACCTTCTGATCAAATACCCTCATCGACCAGATCTAACTCGCTCCACTCACACGCATCCTCATCTCCTTCTTCTCGCAAGCAACTCTCTTCAACAGCTGTATATACAAACCTCCGCAAGTATAACATATACGAAACTCCAGCTCACCCTACTCTTGGAGTTCCTGCTAATGCCTCTGATAAAGCTGCAGCACTAGCCGCCACCGCTAAGCGTAGTAAATCAACAAAATCTTCAACACATAGTAATCAAACTTTGCCAGACCAAAAACCAGCAATAAGTGGCAGTGTCCGAGCAGCAACGATCGCCGCTACCCGGTCACCAAAAATACAACAAAACAGATCTACCAAACCTGCCTCTTCAAACACCGTAGCTACGACAGCAGCAAATTTAGCCGCAGCAGCAACCATCTCGTCAACAACCCAAAAAGACACTAAAATATTACCATCAAAGGCATCTCATGCTTCACTCGCTGCCTTGTCAGCACATGCCGTTTCAGCTCGAAACACTGCTGCAACAGCCCTTCCTGAGGCCTACGCATGGGCCGAGCGTGCAATGTCAATGTCTGCAGCAAAACACCCCAGTGGATCATTAAAAACATCTGGATCTTTAACCAGCAGGGCTTCACTAAAAAATGGATTTATCGCTTCCAGTGGCCTAAGTGCCGGGCTAGGGTTGCCAAGTAGTCAGGGACAAACCTTAACTCAATCACTTCAATCAAGTCCGCATACGGGGCACAACCGACGTTCAATCGATTCTTTAAACGTGAGTCTTGCTTCGTCCTCAAACGCGTCATTTTTGAGCAGTCCGCGCAGTCTTGCCAGTAATAGTCGAAGTGCTGCCAACAGCAATCATCACATTCCGACCAACTCACTAAGATCAACAACCAGCACAGCAACACTACCGCTTACAGACAGAGAAACCTTCTTAGCAGCACCCACGGAACACCGCAAGTCCTTGCTAGCACTTGCTCGTGATCGTGCAGCAAACACAATTTCACAAATTGATGAACATGTATACTACCAGAATCCAACCATCAACGACACATATCACAATGCAGCGTTAGGTATCGCAGAAGAGCGTAGCAAACAGAGACTGGCCAACTATGGTAAGATTCATATTGGTGGAGGGGGGGTCGGCAGCGGACCAAATGAAGGAGCCATGTTCATGACGCAGAACGAGATTGACATGATTGCAGAGCGACATGTGCGTCCAGTACTAAATGAAATTTCAAATAGAGCACGGGCTCAGCGATTGCGTGATGAAGAGCGTAAGATAGTTTTGGAGGCTCGTGAACGTGCATCTAAACGAAACCAGAAAGGGAAGAAGAGTAAGCGGTGGATGGTGTTTAGCGTGATGCGAGGAAAACGCAGAGGTAAAGATACAGCGGTTGTTTCCTCGTGGGATTCAGTGGAAAATGAAGATCAAGTAGTTCGAAAACAGTCGATAGTAGAACGACAAGAACAAAGTGTCAGATACCATGCTGCAGACTACCAGCAACAAACTGAGCAGCCAGTGGCTGATAAAAGTACATCAACCCGAACTGCCTCTAGTGCAAAAATCCCAAGACTGAGTATTGATTCAAACAAAATACTACAACAAAACGACAAAATCTGCTCTACTAGTCCGAGGTCTAGCGTTGTCCCAGTGGACGGTGATGAACTTTCCAAAACAGTTTCATTCCACAGTTCAAGCTCGAATAATGGTGTACCCTCTGCTGCGCAACCTGATTCAAAGAGTTTCAATCTAAAGCATCTTTCTGTTGAAAATGTATCTCAACATGAAATGGTCACACTTGCTTCGGCAGCTTCAATTAAATCAGGAATAGCACCCGGTGCTCTCAGTTCCCCTCCAAGGGGCCCAATATTTAATGATCTTCCAGAGACAATAATTACAGTTGCTGGTTTAAGGTCACCGCAACGAACACGCCGAAGAAGAGATTGGTTTTTACAAAAGCTGGGTGGTAAGCCGAGTGATGTTGAAGATACGCCATTTCAGCAACACTCGAATACAACAGAACTCAAAGGAAGACGGCTATCAAAGATGCCTGACTTTATAAAAATGGCGGCGGTCAAACGGAAAAGCGGCGAGTACAACCCAGGGCCCTAAAACGCCAGGGACCATTTTTTATTGTTATCACTGAATGTCGGTTCACTGTTGGTTAATGACTTTTCTTCTGGAACAAAATAAAATTCAATTTCAGTGAATTGTCCCTCAAAAGTTTTTTCTTCCTATATTAAGAGAGTTTGTGACACACACCCAAATAGAGTAAGAAAAAAATCTTTTAAAGATACATCAAAACTCATGCTTCGGTTTGCAATTTTTTAATGCTACAAATACTAATAATTAATTTTTGAATTGCTAATGCTATTTATGAACTATGAATAAATGTCTATTCACATTTTACTATCGCTTTTATGTCTTTATAGAAAAAGTTAACTTTTACTTTGAAATGAGACTCAATGACAAGTTCTACAAGATAATAGTAGGAGTATCAATAAATCGATACATCTTCAAGACTCCACTCAACGTCACTCAACGTCACTCAATTCACAATTGCAACGAACTACTCAGTTAACTGCAAATTTTAAGATGTACTTGAAATGGATCGAGACTAACTAGGAGTTTCTCAGTAGAAAGCAAACAAAGATTGCAGAATCCATTGATCTCAAGATATAAAATCATTCAAGTCTCTAAAGTATCTCAGATATATGCATTTTTAAAGAAATATGCATTACCATTAATGTCATAGCTCTATCAACTTATTTTTTATCTGATGGAAAAGTTATCTGATTTTTTCTACATCAGATAATTTTATACACCCCAACCCTATTAAATATTACTCCGTATGAAATGCCTGACTGCAAAAAAGACTCCTCTCATGTTCCAAAAGTCTTGTCTTTGCAAGTCACTCTCGTTCATATCCAATGTCAACAATCTCCATTGCTGTTCTATATAAACCAGAAGCAATCTAATTCAATCATGTCTTCGTCATCTTCGCAAAATAATTTTTCCTTGAACGGCGGTGATAAGAAACGGCCTGTAGAGGCAATGGAAAGCACCGACCCTAACGAAAAGCCCATGGCAATTGGATTTTCAGCTTATAAGGCTCCCAGAAGGGCTATTGACTCTTTCACTCGAACTAATGCAAATCCAACCTCCGGCCAGCCGCCAGATTCCAACAACGCGTGGATGCTATATCCCATGCGAACATCTGAACCCGAAGCTGGCGTCTCGACCGGAACGTCACCTGGAGTGTTTTCAGGCCTCAGAAATACAATCGCCAGTCCTCTTCGAAATGACACATCTCCACCCTCACAATCTCCAGAATTTGTATGTATTCTTGCATTCATCCGTTACTTCCCTACTAACTGCTGTAGAATGATTCTGGGGTTGATTACAATGGAGTACCGCTCTATGGGAACAGTAGTAATAGCAAGTCTAAGAGTAGGGTACGCGTTGCAAAGGCTTGCGACCGCTGCAAACAGAAAAAGACAAAGTGCGACGGCATGAACCCATGTCGTGCGTGTGTTAAGCATAAGCTACCCTGTATATACACTCCATCTGGATTCACCAAGCCTCCAAACGGAGAAACCTCAACTAACGACGAAGAGCCTACTGCTGGAGCTGCTATCAGTGCATCCACTCTTGCGGCGGCTGTTAATGAGGCGAATGAAGCCACGACTGTCGATGAAAAGCGTAAAGCCATTATTGGAGTCAATAAACCTGCAATAATGGCCAGGTTACGCGACCGTATCACTGTATTGGAGAACGATATCTCGCGCCTGGCAAGCCAGCTACGTACTGGATCGAAAGGTAATAGTATTCCATTTCCAGATGCCCCGAGACTTGAGCCTGCAGGTCGAGGTTTTTCTCGCCAGCAGAAAGATGAAGACACGGAAAAACATCCTAATTCCTTATGGGGTAATCCTAAACTGCACCAACCGGGTTGTAAGCCAGTGCTTCGAAAGATCTCACAACAAAACAAGTCTTCAGACTATGGCGAGTCCGAGAACCCAAGCGATAATATTGACTATTCAAACTTTAGAACAGGCAACTTTCGGTACCAGAAACTGAAAATGAGGTACTCTAGGCGCTATGCCAATTATCTTCCTTACCGAATGGGCATGTCGCTGACTGAAAACATGACGCCGGACATGAGAAATCAGGTCAGCGTTCCGCGTGTCCAATGCTACGGCTGGAACATGTCTGGCGTTCATTATCTCAAGCCTCGCGCAATCCCAGCTATTCAATTCTTACTACAAGAAAAGACAGCGCGCTCACTACTTTCCTACTTCTTTCAAAATATTAATCCGCTTTTTTCCATTCTACACAAGCCCATGTTTATGGAGCAGTACGATGCATATCTTCTTGCGCCAGATAAGAAAGAATGTCGTTTATTTCAGGCTATTTTTCATGTTGTCTGTGCCATATCTATTCGGTTTCTTGAAATTTGCAAGAATGAACAATTTGATCAAGGCCTGGAAGAAAAGCTGTTTGATGATGGATATGCGACTTTACAAGCGTTTTCGTTTGAATGGGAGAGTCTGGAAATCATCCAGGGCTACTTATTGATGTGCGTGTACTTGCGTGCCTGTCACCGCCAACCATCAGCCTGGGGTGTTCTAGGCACGGCGATTCGAATGACCATGGGAATGGGTCTATTGCACAAGCTCCAGGTCAATTCATATACCAGTGACTATGATATTCTCAAACACGAGCGTGTTTTTTGGGCATGTTTTGTATTGGACCGCACACTTTGTATCGAATGCGGTCGCCATTTCTCATTTCGCGAAGATGACATTTCAGTCGCTTTTCCGCATTACTATGTTGACGATGGCTGGCAAACACCAATATCAAGTGCGTTGCTTCGATTATGCCTGGCTCTAGGTGATCTGGTGCACGACCGGGATCTGGATCTAAACTCAGAAGACTTGACTTCTATTAAATCTCAATTGGCAGCTTGGAACGAGGGCATGAAGGACTTTGAACTACACAGTGACACTGAATTAGACCAGTTCAAGCTGCCGGCCGCTATGGTGGGACACTTCCGGTTCTGCTACTATAATAACTTGTTTTTTATTCACATGCGATCAGTGTTTGGGTTGATTGGGGTTCAATGGGATGTACCCCATATTGACCGACAATTATACATTGACTGCGTAAATGGTGTGACAAATATAGCCTCTACTCTATCAAAACTGGGTCAGCTCACCACGCCCTGGTGGCTCACGTTGTCTTGCTTATACCATGCTGGATGTATCGCGCTGTTGCTTCTGTTCAATCAAATAGATATGGCTAGCATGGGCCAGGCGCTCGCAACAATTATTAAACTTATTACTGAGATCAGTGAAGACGGTCGCTTCATCATGGCCAAAGAATGTCTATGGTCATTGAAAACGCTAAACCATATGGTTTATATGAGGCTCGGTCAATCTCAAGAGCTTTTGAGCAACATAGGTATGGACCATGGGCCTGCGCACATTAACAAGGGCAACTTTTCGTCCATGGGAATCCTTGATTACGAAGGCAACGAAGTTTTGCCCATTGATGTAGAGAGAAAAACAACAGCTCCAGATGTACTTCCACCTCTTGTTTCTCTACAATATCCTGATGCTGCGCAGGGCCGAAACGTTGTTGCAGGCCTTTCACCGCTTCCTGGGATCTCCCCCAACACACATAATGATCCTATGATGAGTTTGGAGTGGTTCAATAACTGGGACTGGGAAATTGGGCCTTCAATGGAAGGGTATTTCGAGACACCTTTAGATGGCGAACCCAAACTACAAGGATCAGGATCATAATTTAGAAGAATTGACATGAAATTTACTTTCAATAAATATATTTTATAAAAAATTGTTCAAGTAATGACACACAGCCAACCCAGGCCAGCATAAAACAAACCAACAGGGAATGTTGCGAGAAATACTCGTGACGGCAAGACTCCTGAGTCTTTTAGACCCTTGGTTGCAGAATAAATAGCCCAGATAATCAACAGCGAATCTACGATAATGCGGACCAAGAAAAGACGGACAAACGAAGAAAGTAAAGCGGCGGGGACAAGTGGGAACAAGCAGTATCCCGTCACACTCAGCGCGTGAAAAAAAGAGATGGAACCACCTAATAATTTGATGTTAAGAGTGACAACGGCCTGGCCTACCCAGATCAACACAAAAACACCAGAAAACACGGCAGAAGCTTGATGGTTTGGTGCAATCATTGACATGGTAAGAGAAATTATTAGGCAAAACACAAGTGGTCCCCACATATCCCATTCTTGGTCCACACGATGCTGGTTACCACCAAAATCCTGCGATGACAATGCGGTCGGTACAAACCCAGGATGTTCAGCTTGTAGCGATGATGCTGGTGTGTACCAAATAACCTGGCGTAATCGGAAGCCGACACTTCTGACATCACGCATTAATGTGGTTGTGACCGGCTCGTCTAGGGTATCGCCGCCCATAAACCGACGCTGTTCAATTTGCCCACCTGTAGCTGCTGTAAACCTCGAGTCCATAGAGTATGCAGGTGGAGGGCCCTGCTGGGAATTGTTGTTGGTGGCGGCAGCAGGAGCAGAGCTGCTACTTCCAGGAACGTCGCTTTCAATGGGTTGATCAGGCTGAATGAACCCTTGCTCGTCGTCTGAGTCGTCAATGAGAAAGTCATTTACATCGGGCTTATTGGAGTCCCAAACATTAGAGCCGGCAGCGGTATATGACATGTTGAAATCTTTTGTGGTTGAATTGTTACGAGGAATAAAAAAAAGTGAATGACTAGGCAGAATTCTACGCCAGATTTCTTAAATAAGTGGTTAGGGTATATGCTACTTTATGTTTGACTCTCAGCAGGTTTGGGCGCGATCAAGGCATAACTTCGGTCGAAATACTGGTTTGGATGTGTAATAGAGTCGACATACACGGTTTTATCGTTCTTGTGGGTTAGCTCGTATACACGCGTACAAGCCACATGGTAGTGATGTGTTTCCACATTGCCCTTGATTTTAGCAAGTTCCTGCTTGTCTGAAATGCCCATTCTTTGCAAAGCAGACACAAGGTTATCTGTCGAGAAAGACCGGTACGGGCATCCATGGGACTCTCCATTACCTGGTCGCGGGCCATTAGTAATGTCGATACAAGACATCGGCTTGTAATTGATCCTACCTCCTTCTAAACCATACTGATGTCGAACATTGTACCGGTACTCCTTGTTAAACTTGTCCTCTGGAATGGTTGAAAACTGGCTACGCCAGAACACCACTGCTTCCTCCACACTTAGACCAATATACCGTAAAAATAAACCGTATTGTCTTCGAGCCTCGTATTTCAAATGATGCGTAGCTTTCAGTGAGTTGTGCATGGTTTGCATACACAATGGGAAATGCTGGCTAGCCAAATTTTCACTGGTGATGTCTTTTCGTGTGATCCTGAACGTGTTCTTCAGGCTGTAGGTCGTCAGAAGCCTTCAATGAAGGAATCTCTAGATTTCACCAACCGACAAATTCGACGATACAATGAATATTTGAAAAAGTGCAAAAAGTACCCCGAGTACATGTTCAAAGCTAGAGAAAAATTTAGACAGAGACATCCTTGGCTGGTTCAAAAGGATCGTGAGAATGCTGCCGCCAAAATTGCAACTACCAACACCAATATTCTATCTCAAATGAACAAGGATATTAACACCCTCACTCCATCGTCCGTCCTGAAGTCAATTCTTCTTGAGGAGCCCTACTTTGACAAGAACAACAACCTGCCAGAACTCGGATTTGGTCAAGATGTTCACGGAAAGTCTCTTTCTGTTTTCCAACTTGTTACTGGTAAGCGCGCCATTTTGACTCCCGTCCAGAAGGAGGAGACCATTGAGACTGCCACGACAGAGGAGGTAGTTGCTCCAGTTACAGAGACCATTGCTGATCCAGAAGTCGCTGAAGCTATTGAAACTGCTGAAGACCCCAAGGCTGATGAAGCCAAGGTTGACTCTGTTGTTGCTGATTACTTTCCTTCCAAGACTACTGATGCTGAAGGAAATGCCATTGTTGTAGACAAATCTGACCTTCCCCAACACCATTCTGACGTAAAGAAACTTCTTTTGGGTATTGTCAAGCTTCGCTCCGAGCAGATCCGTACTGCTGCTGAAAAGTCAATGCTGGATCCTAATAACCCTGAAAACTACAGGGCTCCTTATGATCCTAAATGGATCGAACGTCTGAGTGAAGAGGTTCCTCTTATTGATGCCGAGGCTGTCGAGACTGATCCTTCTTCTGTTCTCCCCATCCGTCTTCCCTGGTTATCTGGTGGTCACTACGGTTTGCAGGAACCCGAGAAGCCATATTTCACTCCCTGGGCTCCTCGTCCTTTCCTTTCTCCCTTTGCAATTCTTCCTCATCACATTGAGGTCTCGTTTGAGACTTGCCACGCCATCTACATGCGTGATCCTATTGCTCGACCCGGGCACTCTGAGGTTATCTCTCCCTTCTCTTTGGACATGCATGAGCGTGCTTACATGTTCTACGTCACTAGAAGAAGAAAGCATTAAGCTTATGAAAGAATTGTAAATATCAAAGTCGTCTGTTTTTGTTTAGAAAAAAAAATGTATATATTCATTATAAAAGAAACTGTTTATTGAAAGTTCTAACCAGAGTGCTCAACAATACTGCTAGCAAGCTTTCCGTTAGGTCCAATCTTGTGCACAAGTTGCTCAGGAACTGGGGTTTCATCAAAGTCACCTTCCTCCTCCTTGGGAATGTTAATATTGAAAGCCGTGGTCTGAGAAGTGTAAATCTCAATGTCTAGAGAGGCCTTGGAAAGATATACCTGACAGCCGTCAGATTGATCCATGCTAATAGTGGGGATCTTGCCAGTGATTTGGAAACCCAGTTTTTTACACTTGATGATATCGACGCCAGATACAAGGGATTCAGCAACGACACCCAGGCTAGAGCATCCGTTGATAGTAATGGCATTAGCTTTGCCCTTAATTTGAATTGTACTATTTGTACATCTGTCAATGAACACGGCCTGGTTAATTTCAGCTTCAATAATGATCTCATGGTCACCATCAAAGTTCTCAACAATCCACTTGGAATCTTGTAGTTCTTTCTTTGGAGGGTTCTTCTTGACAGCTGCCAATGATGCGGGCTTCTTGGGCGGTACTGGGCTTCTCTTTTGGCCAGATACGAGAGCAGTCTTTCGTAGTTCAGGGTTCTTGTGTGTCATTTGACTCTTCTCAACCTTCTTGAGGCCGGATGTGACTGACGAGCCCTGATTTAGTTGCTCGAAAACAGCCGACATACCACCAGACTGGCCAGCCAAAGAAGAATCAACCTCATCAAATAGATTTGCGGGAGGAGGAGGGGGAGGAGGGGGAGGAGGTGGCGGGCCACCTGCAGAAGG
>JAKTYJ010000357.1:0-10613 GCA_030674515.1 Geotrichum armillariae | reverse complement strand
TTTATTTTTTTTTATTTTTTATTTTTTAACTTTTTTTTTTTACTCCATTGAAGCCGTAGTACACGCCTCACACACAGGTTCAAATTCCACAACTATTTATTTCATTTTTCACTCCACCCTTATTTCACCACTTCAATTGTTGCCACTGCCAATGACGCTTGCGGATTTTGCTGAACGTATATTTGAAATATCCCCTGAAGCCAGGGAACGCGCTCTAGATCGTATTCGCCGGGCAACTCCCGTCGAAGAAGACGGGTTCTCTTACTTTGCACTTCCTCACGACGAACATGAACGCTACCGTTTAATTAAAAGACCCGTGGCGTTGCAATTCCACCACTACAACAAATTGTACAAAGTAACCGGTGAGCGTACCGCAGGAGTCTTTGAATTGTTCTTGGATTTGCTCTACGTTGCCATTATTGCACTTTTTGCTGCCACTGTGCCTGAAGCCCCGGACGCTTTACACGTTTTAAAATATGTCATAATCTTTCTACACGCGTACCAGATTTGGCAGGACCTTCGCGAAATCTTCAATGGCTACTACACTGATGACCTGCTGCAGCGTACTCTTATCCTAGTTGTCATGGGCTTCATGGTCATTTTTGCAAACAATGCTGCCAACATTGGCGACAAAGACTCTCCTGATGAAACCTCTTATTATACTGCCGTTGCTGCCTTCCAACTTGTCCACTTGATTTTGATTGCAAACTGGCTATTCTATTCGATTTTCATCACAGAGCATGTCGTTCGCATGCGACTTATGGGAATTGCCAATATATGCAGTTTCATTGTTCGAATGGGCCTTTTGTTTGTTGGCTGGCACGGCCGAGTAGCTCTCGCTATCCTGGCATTGGCCATCGAGCGTGGATGCTGGTTTTACATTTACTCTCCATACTTCAAAAGCCACCTTGATAGCGAGTTTTCAACCGCCGTTAACATTGAGCATGAAAAAGACCGTATGACTGCTTTATATATTATTGTACTCGGTGAGTTTCTAAATGCTGTCGTGCTCGGAGCACCTGCTGGTGATGGTATTAACTCCAAAACTTTGCGCGCTCTGTTAGTATTGGTTATTGCATTTACTCTCAACTGGCTATATACTCATGGCGACGGTTCCTGCAAAAACACTCACGCTCTGCGTCGTCATGCCGTCTCTGCCATTTCATGGTTTTGGCTGCACGAACCTTTGTGTGCAGTTCTAGTCTTGTCTGGCGACATTGCAGCCGAATTCACAATGGAGACTCATATCCATCACCGCCCCTTGCAGTGGATGTTTTGCGGCTGCATTTCCATTGGCATTCTCTGTCTCTGGTGTCTTGCTCAATGCACACTTGCCCGTGAGACCTTGAATTTCCCGAAACAGATGCGAATGTCCTTGCGTATTGTTGACATTATCCTGTTTGCCCTGCTTCCATTGACCGAGTGGTCCACAACCACCATTCTTGAAATCATCAGTGGTATGTTGGTAATAACCGTAGCTTGGGAGTCGTTTGGAAGTCTTGTGTGCGAAGAAAGCGTCGAAACTGAACAAACAGAGCCAACTGAGGCAGACGCATTGTTAAATAGTGAGCCCCGGTACAACTCTGTTGAGACTGCAGAGTAAATTACTTGTACATCTATAACTTATGGATATAGAAAATCATATTTTAGGACATTTAAAACCAAAGGGCCTGAATGGGATTGTTTCTGATCGCCGAGGTTATTACATAATTTAGCTTCGACTTTCGGTCCAGACTTAATTTCCAAGCTACCTCCGACCGTTTTTTCGGACCATGTTAAGCATATCCCAACCACAAAAGCTTTCGGCATAATGTCTGGACTACGGCGATATGGAGCAGCTCAACATATCAATGATGCTGTTGCAGCATCTCGACTCTTCCATACCTCACGACCACACTTTAAGAATCCATACCATTTCTACGATGTCACTGCGAGGCAGCCGCGCTCCTCATTCGACCCTGCTCAGTTTTCCTTCAACAACAGCGAGCTTGCACCCTCTGACCGAGTCAAACTAGTGTTTGGACAGCTCGGGTCACGACAGGATCAACGACTACATGCAGCCCGTACTGCACTCAACGTAGCTGGTATTCGGCTACCAGCGCGACCAGAAGAACCCACCAACTGTTGTATGAGTGGGTGTGTGGACTGCGTATGGGAACTTTATAAAGAAGAGCTGGTGGAATGGAAGCAAACCAGAAACCAAGTTCGAAAGAAGCTCATGACGGACGAATATAGAAACTTGGAATGGCCAGCCCAAGTGCTAGGTCCAGAACCATCCGCACGGAAATCAGCACATACTTCGTCAGGAGTGCTGCAAAAACAATTAGAGGAACAGGAGGATGAAGATGATGATGACGACTTGGACGTTAGTATCAAAGCTTTCCTAAAAACTGAAAAGAGACTTAAAGAAAAACGAAAGGTTCAACAGCAAGAACAGCCACAACTAGCATCTTTGTAAATGAAGAATAGAAATAAATAAAATGCATTTTAGTTGATTTATATTGTTTATTACTCAAAGCCAATATCTGCTATGATATCCCGTGTCACAGAGCCTATGGCTTTTACAGCAGTTTGTGATCCAACGACGGCTCTCGCTTTAGATGCTCTTGGGTTCGTCAGAGATGACGGTCCTCCTCTTTTATTGCTCGTTGTCAATGCATCTTTTGGTAATGTAAAAGTCCATTTGTTTTGATCCACCAAACCCAAGAACGGGGTTGCCAGTCGACATGTTTTCATCGTTCCGTGGGAGCCGACGAGAATCAATTTACCTCTAACCCGCGTAAACGCGGTATTCAAGGCTCGCCAATACTTTTCCCAACCCCTAGATGTCTGCTCAATATTCGGTGGTGGTAATAGTGATACAATCATACACTCTGTATCACGTCCTATTAAAGACCGACCAGCCGTCAGTACTTCGACTTTTGATCTCCCTTTCTGCAATAGCTTAGCTTGTGCTCGATGCATGCAAACAACTAATACAATTTCATTAGGCACGCCACACTCAAAAAATGCTTTCGTCATTATTCGTATTGCATCCAATTCCTTGATACTTTGCTCTCCAGGAATTTGGTCCGTATCAAGAAACAACACCCTAGACCTTACCACAACAATTAGCAAACAGAAACAGAACTTATCACTCACTCACCTTTCTTGTAATACTTGGTCTAGCCAGCTTTCCAAATACTCCGGTTTTGTCGGTACTATTAATGTCCTCTCGGCCACTTCCATAGATCCAGATTTTAACTGGCCGTTGTAAATTAACCGATTCAAAAGCTCCATGATATCACCACACATTCTGTACTGATATCTCATGTTTACTATTGCATCCGGATGGCTCACGCTTAACCGCTCCAATAAGCTCACTTCACTCTCCAGCTTCAACTGAGGCACATTATCATTACCCGCCAAGATAAACTTGTCTGCATACCTAATAGGCCCTAGGCAAGTAGCCAGCGAAATTTCCGACGCATCATCTACGATGCAGTAGTCAAACCTGCGCCGATTGAACAACCAATGTGAGATTCCAAGACAAGTTGTTGCAACCACGGGTCGTGACATGTAAACCTCCTCTATTTCTTCTCGAGATTGAAGATTTCCCGGCACAAACCGTCGTATGTCAGGGTGCACATTGGAATACCGCCCCAGCCTCAAAATACCAAATCCAGACCCTGCGAGTTTGCAAACCAGATTATCCACGGCGGCATGTGTATTCGATACCATCAAAACAGTCTGGTTCAGATCAGATACTAAATGTTCAATAAGAGCCGCGAGGGTCGTGGTTTTACCTGTTCCCGGCATACCCGATATCACCGCGTAATCTTTAGCAGATAACACCTTTTGAACTGTTTTAATCTGATCAATATTAAGATGGTTCCAACGGCTGGATTCCAAAAATTTCTGTGGGCTATACCGCGGTATACGAAGATCCACAATTGTCTCTAGTTGACTATATGAATGATTCTGTAGCATGATTTCAACCAAGTTATTGCGCGCCACACTCATAGACTGCAAAAACTCATTCTTGTCAATTCGGAAAACTTTCGACACCGATTGCGTATTGGACTTTTCCCATGTTGAATGCATTAAACTGTGATATACTTGATTGTTTTGTTCGTCAAATCCGTCCTGCTTTTGTAAGGAATCTGTCAATCTTCGATCCACACTTATTGTCAGTGTACTCTCAGTCACATCTGATAAATACCCAGATGCAATGAAAATATGGCCTGCTTCATCTGATACAATTATAGGGTCGCCGGCGGAAAGCTCCATGTCCTTTTTAAACGGTCCATCATTCATGTCGTTCCTCGCAAGAATATATGTGTACCTACTCGTTACCTCGGAATATTGCATCTCCTCCTGGATACCTTGCACCTTCACCTTTGCAAAACAACGCCCAACAGATTCACGGGCCTGGCTCGTCATGGTCCAAAGTTCTTTTAAGTGACTTGTCACACTCTGTTCCTCGTTAGCAAGAGACTCATTCACATTCGTAAAAAACTCCATATGATGAGGTGTGAGATGGCCTACAAATTGTCCATATGCAGCCAAAATTCCAGGAAGTTGTAATGTCTTAGTCTGGTTGTCTGCACAGAGAAACGTCAAACAGGAATCCAGCCGCTCACACATTAGACACATTCGTTCATTGTCAATCATTGGTGGAAGGTTCAACTTGTCTCGCATCCCTACTGCCAGCTGGTTTCGCTGGATCACCAGGTCTCGAATCTCACTGGCAATTCCCGGAATTCGAATAGTTTCACCAGTCTCCGAATAAACAAGCAACCCGGCCTCAATGTTAATGCTATATCGATCAGACAAAAGTAATGTGTAAAGTGTAGTTTGTGCGCGATGTCCAACGGACCTGGCGTTTGCAGATGTTTTGATTTCAAGTGGAGACAAGAGCTTCCATTGTCGAACTGCGTCTTTTAGACAAGTCTCAACGGTAACGTCAATTTTACCTTTAAGACCGAACGTAGGCGACCAAATTTCTTCCTCGACATCGACAATATTGCTGACTGACATGAGGTGTCGAGACCTTGATCTGTGCTCGTCTACAAATGCCAGCGGGTTTGGTGTAGGTGAAATGAACGTGCTACCCCATTCACGTATCTTGGCTATTTTTCCCTGAAGATATTCCGTCGCAGTCTCAGCAGAAATGTCACAAAGATATAGCTGCTCAAAAAACGCTTCCACCAAAATCATTATTTTCTCGTTAATGAAATCGCATGTAAAATCATTGGCCGCCAAACAGAATTGAAAAATTTCGTGAATAATGGATCCATAGACCATGAAAATATTGGTATCACCCGGTCCTTTTAATCTAGATCCCATAACTATTTTGCGTTTGCAATAGAAGCTCTCAGAGACACTTGTGCAGGTGACCAAAACATCTGGTTCAACCACAATCAAATTTTGGCTATTGTCTACAATAGCAGACATTCCCTCATACTTTCCAATAAAGTTGATCACAGTTTGTGCTACTGGTACGGAGTCCAACCAGTGTTCCCGCAGAATTATGGACAATTCCTTGTCTTCCGCCACTTTCAAACGCACTTCTTCTGAGTTCTCATAGACTTGCTTCAAAACCTCAGTCACCGTGAATCTGTGAGTTTTTCTGGTAGTATCTAATGTCGAAGTCTGGGAATCGTTTAGCTTAAAATTTCTTATAGGCTTTTCTGATACTGACCGTTCTGCACTATCTTCGTAGAATTTGTCGATTTCTTGCAAAAAACTTTCATCGATATCTGAACCGAAATCACTGTCAAAAAAGTCTTCAACTTTAAGCTCTTCGGTGTCTGTCTTTGGATCTTTCACTGGTATACTCTCAATCACATTTTCGCACGCCTGATTCATAAATTCACTGGGTGAAGACGAAAGATTTAATTTTTGTGAACTAGAAACAGGAGGAAACAGGTGGTCGGTATTTTGGTTGGATTTTATAGAAAGTGGAGTAATAGAAAGGCGTCGTGACGGGGTGATAGAATCAAGACGAGGAATAGTGTCTGCGCTTATTGAATTTTCAAGTGAATCATGCTTAGTATTTTGAATTTTAGATTGCGGACTGGAAATTCTATCTGCTAAAACCAAAAGACGAGCAACCTTGATCCTTTCGCAATTGATTGCAGCTGGTGAAGTAGCGTGCCGCACAAGGCTTCGCTTAAGTCGTCGAGTGCCTTGAAATGAGCCAGTACCCTCTCTTCGAAATGTAGGTGAAACTTGCCGTCTATCAACGTTGGCTGAGATTGCTCGTCGCAGAGACCCAGGTGAGTATAATTGCACCATTCGGTTGCAATAATTCTTTGTAGGTGTTTTCACTGCTGAATTTGTGGATTTGGTGCGTCGTGCTTTCTTGTACGGTATTGGAACATCCAAATTGATAGGACAAGATGACGGCACCGTGGCAGAAGAACTCTGAAAAGACGTAAATTTAGCAAGCAGATCTGTTTCCGGGTCTCTAGCATGAGCTGGAGTAGGTTCCTCGGCAAATAGGTAAGCACCAGCATCTGGACCCGATGACATCTCAGAGCTTTTACTCTCCTGCTGCCCGGCCTTTTGTCTTTGCGAAGATATATCCCATAATACATGAGGCTCACTGAACGAACGAGTCGTCCTGCCGAATGGTGATTTAGGCTCCGTACTTTTAGGTGTCCATTTGTCAGCTTGGGAAGAAGGATTACTTGAAGCTACAGTCACAGCTCTGACCGGCCTTGGATCTTTATCAGGAGTATCTGACGAAATGAATATGATATCTTGCAAGTCTTGCGAATGACCTGGAAATGAAGAATCCTGAGTTGCATCCAGTACAATTGGAGAATAATCTTGAGACACTTGCTGTGCATGTCTTCTCAGCATGGTAAAATTTTAACTTATTAACACGCCATCACCGCTTAGCGTTACTGTAGAGTCTAGGAGTTGTTGACCAAGAAAATCGCACAGCAAATTCATGTACGCGATACTAACTTCAATGGCCTAACCCTTTCAAAGAACAAAAAGGCGCGTTAGCCATATTGGGATCTTAAATATAAGCGCGGCTGAACTACAGCATGCTTAGCTACATCCTACTTTGAGTATTTATAACTTGCTAAGCTCCTTATTTTGTAAGTAACTTTTTTCTATTACGCCTGTACATGAATTAAATTTCACACCTTTTTTTTCTGCCAATGTTTCAGCCCTCGCGACTTGATGGCTTTGACAGCATCTTCTTTTGCAGAGCTGTAGACAATGCAACAAACATAAGCAGCACGTGGATATGGATATTTCCAGGTTTGAACTAAATTTGTACAAAATTTGTAGTGAGATATCTGCGCTAAAGCACAGCAAAAGGAAGTAGAGCTCGCGTAACTACGTTTTTGATGGTATATAGACTGGGTAGGGCCAACTGATTTGAATATGAATGATCCCAATGCAAATTTGATCAAGTATTTACAATTTTGCACATGGAAAAACCCAGAGGTTTTCTTTAAGAATATTCGCAATCCTAGGGTGTTGCTATTAAATTGCGTGGTACATGCTTGGAACACTGCAGAAAGCTACTTCAACTAATGATGTCTCGATGTGAGTAGTAGCTCTTTTATTGTCACACAAAAGACCGAAGACTAATTCTATTTAGCCGTTGATCTTTGAATTTGAAAAAGTGTACAAGATGACACAAATCTAACCGATAGGTCCATCTCACAAACTTTTAGGAACTAACAGACTCCTGTTTAAGTTCTTTGAAAGTGTCAAAAACGCGTTGGTCTAGAAAGAAAATACAGCGAACCAAATGGCTTTAAGTGAGCAAACTGCTTTTTTTTGGATACGCTGAAAACTAATTTCAATTTAGATTGTGATTTTACATTAAATTTGAGAAAGTGTAAAGACTGTTTTAAATTGAAAGTTCAAACAGTTTACCTTGAAAATATCCAGAATCCTATTGCGCTTATATTTACAAGACGTAATACTTGTCAAGGACAAACAATCAATCGTATTCAAAACCTTCATGGTAAGTAGAGCACTTTCAGCAATTATACTGGCTATACTTTAAACGGATGTCTATTTGAAACATATACCAGGCGTCCGGGAACACAGGAGAGGGTATTCTCGGGGGTCTTACCTGCGAGCTAAAGCCTACTAGACAAAAAGACTCATGTACAGCGAATGTATATTTTGGGGAAAAAGTCAATGCTTTGCTGTTATCAACTATAGGTTTTAGAAATTGGTTCGTCTCACATACCTTCTACTTCGATGATTGAAAGTACTGTTGATTAGAATGGTCTCATTTTTTTTAAAAAAAAATACGAATTCTTAAAGCGCAAAGAGAGTTGAAATGCGTATTCGAAAGTGCCAGATAAATTCCATCTTGTATGCTTCCTATCTAAGTGATATTCCTGAATCTGCTATCCTATGTTGCTCTGAGTCTGCTGGAAATAAGAAAGAACCTATTAAACCTAAGTTTAAACCTGCTGTGCTTAATACTTAGCATGTCAAGTTTGTGTCTATTATTCCTCCGTCTATCAAGTCTAAATAACTTGCACTTGATATGAACATGATTTAACATGCCCATATAATCAAAATATAACCCTAAACCATGTATCAACTTTTCTAAAAACGGAATGTGTTACAAAGAAAAGCTTACGCTACTTAAGAAAGTTATTTCGCACTTTTTGCTTCATTGAAGTTCATTCTAAATGTTATAAAAGTTCCAAGAATTTTTTAGTTAAATTAATACTAAAAACCCGACAACTCTGACAATAATTGCTCAATGGATACCAATCTGAGCTTTAAGAATACTTTCCATATAAACAGACAATATAATTATGACCCTCAAGTGATCTAAAACGTGTGATTCAACTGTAAATCTTTATTCTGGTCAGCAGGTAATTCTGGTGGTATCTAGAGCCTCGAGGCTATCTCGGTATTTCTCTTTAGCATCTTTAGCTTTTACTTTTATTGTCTTTGAATTAAACTTCCAAATCCTTTTTGATATGATTACTCCTGATGGCCCAGTTGGCTAAGGCGCGAGACTGTAATGGTTCATTGTTATCTTGAGATCGGGTGTTCGACTCACCCTCAGGAGATATTTTTGCATTTGATGCAATATTGTAACCTTTATTTTTGTGATCCTGGTATTCCTTCTTTCCAGAGAGCTCTGTGGTTTCGCTACCACTGGCTGCAAGCGTTCCTTGACTCAAGACTGCTGTTAACTTTTCAATCACAATTGATAATGCTTCTACTGCAATTCTTTCAGTTCAGTAGTATTTCTGTCACAGTTCTGTGTCCGCTGCTAAAACGAAATTTCCAGCCGTACTCTATCATTGCTATAGCTGCTACTATAGCAACACTCATTGTCACTCAAGATATGCCAAATCCAACTTGGCCGCAAAGTTAGTACCAGTCCAACCTTAAAATTACGGGCTAATTGTAGAACCCAAACACGTGATTACATGGTAAAAAATGTAGAACAGAATCTCTAATTTCCTTGCGCTGTGAGTAACTGCTTAGCGATATTGGCGAGCAGCAGGAGAGTTAATCTTCTTCCTCTAAGCTAAAAATTGTAACTCTGTTTAGAAATCGAGCTTGAATTGAATTTATGCCATATTTTCATTTTCTTCTCTTACCATTTACCTTTTAATATCTCATACGTGGTTCAATTCTAACCTTTCTTACTTCCAGCTTTGCTATACCATTCGTTAAATTTTTTTTTCTCATTGATTTTATTGCCAAATGTTTAAGAATAAAGGCTACTGGTGGTCAGCTCGGCTAGTCACTTGCCTTTTGGCCTTAGCACCCGTCGCTGTCTTGGCTGAAAGTGTAATTGAGGCGTCGTCGTTATTCACTTGTATGGAAAACTCGTTAGTTTCAGCAAATTACTTTCAAGTCACTTTCACACCTGATAATAGGACAATTTCATATGATGTGTCTATCGCTTCAGAAGTTACAGGTTATGTCTCTGCGGAGGTTGAGGTTTATGCTTATGGTATCAAGGTAATTACGGAAAGCATTAATCCTTGCAATATTGATATTGGAAGTTTCTGTCCATTGGCTCCCGGTGCCTTAAATATCCAGTCTAGTACTGTCATTTCAGAAGACATTATTGGAAAAATCCCTGGTGTAGCTTTTACGGTGCCCAACATTGATGCTACGGTTATCTTCCGAATTAAAGACCACAACTCTAAACTATTGGCTTGTATTGAAGCAGATCTTACCAACCGAAAAACTGTTGAGCATATCGCAATTAAATGGGTCACAGCAATCATCTCAGGTATCGGGTTGGTAACGTCGGCAGTTGTGGCCACCCTCGGATCTTCCTTGTCATCAGCTCAAGTAGCTGCTAGTGCTGTTGCTTTATTCACATACTTTCAGTCCGTCATCATTATCACCATGTGTGCAGTGGATAGAGTGCCGCCAATTGCATCTGCCTGGGCTCAAAATCTTGCATGGTCCGTTGGAATTATTCGAGTTGGCTTTATGCAAAACATATTCAGATGGTACGTTCAAGCAACCGGAGGGACACCGACAACGTACATTATCCATCCTACAATTTCGGTACTTGTGCAGAAACGAGATGGCTTAGCAGACATTGCGCAAAAGATAACACACCACACTCGCGAATTGCTTCATACACTGGCTAGAAATCT
>JAKTYJ010000356.1:0-10622 GCA_030674515.1 Geotrichum armillariae | reverse complement strand
GAGAAGATTAGACTGTTGTTTGATAATAGAGGTCAATTCATCGTTCAAAGCAGTAGGGAAAATATTAGATACACCACAGGAGTAAAATGTAGGCATATTAGGACCATTGTTTGATAAAACCACTGGAATAGAAGGGATGTTAAAAGCCACGAATGCAATAAAACGAATAATAGCGTAATGCTCTGGTGCAGTTGAAGGGACCATGACAAGTAAGATTGGATTATGGAGATGAGAATTTGACTCTGCTTTTGGATCAGAATCAAAGCTAAATTGATTGCTCAAATCATAGAGATGATGAATAAAATCTTTTGGGTCTGAGTAGGCGTATAAACCGTCATATTTGGTGAGAATTTTGGATATGTTTTGTCGAGCCAACGGGGCCTCCAGTGGTGCACTATTGGGTGTATGGCACTTGCCATTCAAGTCAAGAGCCTGAGATGACTGCTTAGACAGCAAAGAAGAAGATTGAAGGGTGTATTTGGAAGAATGGAATGAGGGCTCTGATTCTTTTGAGCGTGAGGACGGAAACTTAGCGTTGTCACTTTTGTGTTTAAAAAAAAAACCGTTATTCTTTATTGAGGGATCCCAATACAGGGCAACAGAAGGCCCATACATGATAGTATGGATGAATCAAGTGTTGGAAGCTTTGAAGAAGGGTTGTATATACCTTTTGGATGGTTTAAAGAGGCTTGAACTGACGTCCTTGGTGTGAGTAGAAGACTAAAGAAGGAGACTTATTAAAGTGCTGATAGGATTCCAATAAGACAAAATGAACTAGGAAGAAGAATAAGAGCCAAGAGAAGACGATTATAGTCAAATATTCATTGAAATGTTGAATTTTTTTAAACCTTTAGTAGAGTGAGTGCAGTGTGCAAATGGAAAAAAAAAAATTAAAGAGAAAAAAGAAAGGCAGCGGAAGGCAGCAGCAAAACGGTTTATTACGCACAAAATAAAAGTTTAGTCATCCAACGGTTGTTATGTAATGCCTTGTTGGCTTTGGGAAGTCACGTGACCAGAAGACATGGCAGAGGAACCAGCAACCCCAGAAATTCAGGAATTCAGCCAGGCCTTTCCTTCCTTCTTCCATATTCAATTAAAACCATCAAAATCTAGTAGAGAAAGGAAATTGAAGACTGCAACTACTTTAATACTTTAAATACACTTCAAAGTTCAAACCTTTTGCTTAAATGCTTCGATTCAAGCGAGCCACCTCCACTCCTCTGTCAAGGGCCTCTCGAATTCACCTAAGGGCTTTTGCCAGTGCCAATGATTCTCCTATACTAAAAAATCAACTAGCCAAATCAGAATCTCCATATTTGCAAAATCACAAACTGAATCCTGTTTCCTGGCAAGAGTGGAATAAAGATTCTCTAGCGTTATCCTCTCAACTGAACAAACCGAGTAAGCCTATGAATTATACCATATCTTATATCTACTAATCCTTAGTTTTTCTTTCTATTGGATACCATACATGCCATTGGTGCCATGTTATGAATCATGAAACCTTCTCTGATCCAGTTATTGCGGACCTCATCAACAGGAACTTTGTCCCCATCAAGGTGGATCGAGAACAGCGACCTGATGTTGATGCAATTTACACAATGTATATGCAAGCCACGACTGGTCAGGGTGGTTGGCCCTTGAACGTTTTCCTCTCTCCAAATACTCTAAGCCCGTTCTATGGTAGTATGTACTGGCCAAGCAAGCCCAGAGCTGATGCAAAGACTACCTTTTACCAAGTACTAAAAGGTGTCATTGATATATGGAGCAACGATCCTCACAAGTGCATTGAGTCTTCTGAGAAGATTAAAGCTCGATTGATTCAGTTACATGACGCGCAAAGCGGTGCCGAGTACGATGAACTACGATTGTCAATTTTCGATCAAGTTAAGGATCATTTCAACAAACACTTTGATTCAGTATATGGAGGGTTCTCTGCTTCTCCAAAGTTTCCTTGTCCACACAATCTCTCGTTTCTGCTCAAGTACTCCAAATACTTGAAACAACCGGAAGAGTCAGGCCAGTCCTTGAGTGATAAAAGCTTGTTCACCTTGCAAAAAATTGGCCAAAGCGCTTTAAAGGATCATTTGGGTCATGGGTTTTCCAGATATTCTGTTACTGACGATTGGAGTTTACCTCATTTTGAAAAGCTCTTGATTGATCAAGCATTGTTATTAGCTTCCTTTACACATGCCCACCAAACTACTTCTACCACTGAAGAAAGCCCTCGCTATTTGTACTACATGAAAGATCTTATTCAGTACATTACTGGCACTCTTTGCAGTGAATCTGGAGGTTTCTTCTCCGCACAAGACTCGGATTCCAAACCTTCAAGCTCCATCATGAGCCAAGAGCTTGATCCTGATCAGTACTCTAAAACTGAAGGTGCTTATTATCTATGGCAATCTGACGATTTTGCAAAGTCGCTAACCAGGTTTGAGAATGATGTTGCAAGTACCCATTGGAACATTCAAGAACTCGGCAACATTAACAGTGAATTTGATGTTTACCAAACTCTTGCATTCCAAAACACATTATATACTACCATGGAAGCCAAGGAAATTGGTCAAATTTTTGGCAAGAAGGAAGCTGTTATTCAAGAAACAATTGAAAGTGCAAGACAAAAGCTTGCCAAGTACCGACAAGAGACACGAGAAACACCGCAGATTGACGAAAAAATCATTACTGGATGGAACGGCGCGGCAATTGGTGCACTTTCGCAGGCTGGAAATGCACTAGCTGAACGAGACCCTGTGTTGAGCAAGTTGGCATTGGATGCTGCGCAAAAGTCTGCGGAGTTCATTTATTCCAATCTTTTCGATGAAAATCAAGGTGCTTTGCTTCGAATGTTTAGTTATGGTAAGGCAAGCAAAACTCTTGGAATGAATGACGACTATGCATATTTAATTTCGGGCCTCTTGGACTTGTATCAAGCAACTTTCAACACTAAATATCTGGACTGGGCCCGTAGATTGCAAGAAATCCAATTAGTTTACTTCTGGGACCCTGAGAACGGTGCCTTCTACACAGTTTCAAAAAGTGATTCTACAAAAGATAAGGAGCTGTTTTTGTGCCCTAAAAATGGCTTTGATTCTGCAGAGCCTTCTTCAAATGGTGTATCTTGTGAAAACTTGTTTAGACTCTCTGGATTCCTAAATGATCCCTTTTTCAAAAGCCATGCAGAAGAAATTTTGGAATGCTATGGAAAGGAATTGACTGCTCAACCTTTTGGATACTGCAGCATGATGGGTTCTGTTGCTGCTCATCTTAAAGGTATGACCTCAATTATTATTGTTGGTAATCAAGAGTCTAATCTTGACTCTGTCCAGTCTTTAATGACCAAATTGACCCGGAACCAACTTATTCCTAACATGACCATTGTGCGTGTTACCCAGGACAATGTCGACGAATTCTATGAACCATATGGAAACTCACTCTACGGAGCACTTCAAGATAAATATGGAAACGGACCACTCAAATTTTTCCTTTGCAAGGACTTTTCTTGTAAAGATCCCTTTGACACCATTTCTGCTTTACTTGAAGCTGTTAAGAGCTAAAATGCTGTAAACTAAGAAATAGCTTCATTCCAATTTTTTGAAATATATAAATATGTTTTTTATTTCGATTGTCAAATCTCTTGTTTGATCCATTTATTTCATTCCATATTCCAGGGTATTTTGTTTATCCGTCTTGTTTAGATCTTCCAAGTCTTGAGCCAGTTCAAGTATTTAAAGTCATCAGGCTCACCAGTCATTCCAAATGAAATGGGTGCAAACCAAAGGAACACTCCAATGACAGCAGCGTACATGGCGAGGTAAATAACAGCTGCAACGTACTTGTTAATCTTCTTGAGAAGATGGTCAGACAAGAAACCAAATGTAAGAATGGCAAAGTACAGAGCAGGAAGGTAATGATGGACGTAAGTAACACGAGCCATGACAATGAAGGGAAGGAAATGGAAAAACCAACCAATAGCAGGGATGACACCAGAAACGGCGTATTGCTCAATCTGCGCTGGGGTAAAATCAACATATCCACGTTGCCATCTAGCAAGATAAACTAAAGTAGTGATACCAAAAATAAAAATACCAGCAGTGGTGACCCAGGTAGTAAAGGGATGTCCAAGAAGGAAGTATCGGACGTTGGTGACACCCCATCCACAAAGACGAAGACCAACATGCAAGGTAGGCCACTCCCAAGCTTCGGAAGCAAGTTCATCCTTCTTGTCAGGATCAGGAACAAGCGCATTGTTAGAAGCCATCATGGCAACGTTAAGCTGGAAAAAATCTCTAATAAAAGAAGTTTTGGGCAAAGTTCTGTTTTGAGTCTCAGGGAGACGCTCATTCCAGTGATTTTCAATGTTCCACCAAGTTTTCTTATCACGAGCACGGGCCTTGGCGTCACAAGTCACTTCGCCCTGTCGGAAACCCCAAGCTGGAAGATGGTTGCCTTCAGCAGTAAGGTAACAGTTCAAAACTTGGTTCTTGAGTCTGAAACTAGTAGACAGTGGGTGAAGAAGAGACTTGTTAACAGCACCAGGGTTCTCAACAATTTCAACAATCCAGTTATCTTTCTCATCACCAATAGTCAAGTTACCGTATCCAGAAACTTCCCACTTGCTCTTGGTAACAGGAGCGACAACATTGTGGGAATGCAAGTTTCTACCAGTGCTAGGATGGAGGAATCGAATGCGGTCACCGTCGGCGACGAATTGAATTTCTTGCTCGTCGGTGTAGTAAGCATCAGGACGGGGACGGTCCAAGATCCAGTTATTGTTGATATCCTTGTGGTGGTAAGTAGTAACTTGCTGTTGACCAGATCCTTCGGGGTAGGTCTGAACGTGGGAATGTAAAAGGCCGCCGTTCAAACCCTGACTCTTGAGAGTAACTTTAGAGCCATAAGCAAGATCAAGAGGTCCACCAACCATGTCAGTTCCAATCAAATTGGCTTGGAAAAGAGAGCTCATGTTGGAATCACCAGGTCCAGTGTGGTTCAAGATGATAAAGTGGATCTTGAAGCAAAGGGCAAAAATACAGAAAGGAATAACAATGAAGGAAACAATTCTTGCACCCCAATGAGCAAGGTAAGTCTTGATAGGCATCTTGGTATCACCAAACTTGATCCAGAGATCAGCAACAGTGTAAAGACCAATAAGAGCAGTAGCAAACAGACCAACCATCTTGACACTGCAAACACAGCCAATTGAGATACCAGTAAGAATAATCCATGACCACCATTCAACAGAAAAAGACTTTCTTTGCAGGTTATGGAATCGGGAAAAGCAGAGTACGGTAGTGAAAGTAAAGAGAGCAAGCATGGAATCGAGCAAAATAAATTTTCCAAGGGTAATGTAGGAATGTTCCAAAAGAATCATCAAGGTAACAAGCCAGACAGCAGGGATAGAGAGACGGAATTGCTTAGCAGTAAAGTAAGCAACAGGGACACACAGAACATTGAACATGGCATTAAAGACACGCATAGTAGTGTAGTCCAGATCTTCGGGGAATTCAGCACCTGATTCGAAAGAAAAGGAGCCATTGTAACCAGCAACGTAGCCAGAAAGACCGACAAGCATTTTTCCGAGAGGAGGATGGACATCAAAGTAGTACTCTCTCTTCAGGTAATATGAACCGAATTTACCAAAATGAGCTTCATCCCAAGTGACATTCTTGGACTTGCTAATTTGATAGAGCCTGGTAAACAGAGCAAGACCAGTAAAGATGAGGGGAGCGAGAACAGCCTCAACAGTTTTCCAGTCAGAGATTAATGATCCGTCAGGTTCTTGGAAAGCTTTAGGTGGGGATTTCAAAATCTTTTCCTCTTCTGTTGTGAGAGTAGTTGGCTTTTCAGATGTTGGTCCACGCTTTCGAACATCACGGCTGGGAATGCCGGAGGAAACAGCAGCAGACGCCATTGTAGGTGTGTGTGTAGGGTTGATTTATTTAGACCTGAATTCTCTGGGAGAGGGTCGAATACAGAATTCTTGTCAATTCAACGCCTGCGTACAATATTCCTTTACTGAGACTATTGCTGGTCGATTTACAATAGAACAAATTACAGGAAATAAGAATTGAAGAAAGGAAGAAGTAAGAGGAAAAAAACGTGGTTGGTGAAAAATGGAGAATAAAATGAAGGTGAAAGTGAAAATTGGGAGATTTTTTTGTATGAGAGTGAATGTGGGTGAGGTGGCCTAAATTAAGCTCAAAACGCCAACCAAAAAGAAGAGACCACGTAATTTCACAAGGCCTTTTGCACTAAACTCAATGAGACATAATGTACTAAGGTTTTAATTAGAGACTGAGGATTTTAAATGTAGGACATTAGTAAGGCTATATGATGTTGGAAAGTGTTGAATAGCTGGAAGAATCGATCTGTCAGGCTCAGTTAAGCTAGGAGAAGAGTCAATGTATTGAAATTTCTTTGCTTCATTTATGGCCCTGTCATGATGATTCTCGGTTTAGGTGTATGAGAAACGATTGTTTGAGCTTGATTCACCTGAAAACCCAAGTACTACGGTATGTTTATCCAGCCGTAACAAGAATAGAATGTCACTTTCATGCTTTGTGGTTGAGATCAAAGCTGAAAATTTCAGTTTAAAGAAACCTTCCAACACCTCCAAATTTTAATTTCTACGATGCTTGAAAATGAGCACGATAATCAAGTAATCAACAAACTAGACTATGCCACCTTCTTGGTGATTGGAGTATCATACCTATGGCCTTGGAATAGTTTTCTATCTGCTACGCCATACTTCTTCATTCGTTTGGATGGCCATGCATTGTTACAGGAGAGTATCTCCAGTAGCCTGATGTTCATCTCAACCCTGACATCTACTGCTATATTCATTGTTCTCGTTAGCCGTCAAAAGAATGCAAACTATACCGCAAGAATTGGTTATGGGGAGTTGGTAATAGCATTATCCTTTTTCTTACTGGCTGTTTCCTGTGTTCTGTTTACGTCGATTGGTTCCGTAGTTTACTATGTGTTTCTACTGGCAGTCATGTTGATTGCGACGTTTGGGACTTCTTATGCGCAGAATGGTTCCTTTGCCATTGTCAATCTTTTTGGTCCTATTTACATGCAGGCTATTATGGTCGGGCAGTCTGTCGCTGGTATTCTGCCTCCTATTGTATCCATCTTGTCTGCCATTTCTGAAATTCAGAGTGCAAAGTCGCTCGGATCAGCGCCTAAATCTAAAGTATCAGTGTCTTCGGCTCTGTCATTTCTGGTCGCGACTTTCATAGCGCTTGTGGCACTGCTTCTCTTTTACCTATTAAGTAAACAAGAGCCTGGGCGCTTGAATGGCGAAACAAGCATTCTCACGACACCTAGGAACAATGCAGGTGAATACCAAATAATTAGAAACAGTTCAGAAGGCAATGTTGTCTCAGAACTAGTTACACAGACAGAAGCTGAAATGGACTTTAGCAATCCTGGAATGAAACCCGATGAAGGTCTTATTGCGCCTATGCAGCTTTTAAGAAAGTTAAAAGTCCCTGCTACTACAGTCTTTTTGGTATTTTCTGTTACTCTTGCATTTCCAGTATTCCTACAAGCTGTTGATCCAGTGCATAGTAGAGAAAGCTCTATATTGTTCTATCCCGAGGTATTTGTACCATTTTCTTTATTTATTTGGAATCTTGGTGATTTTTTTGGCAGAGTTGGATGTGGAAGAGACCAGTGGGTTGTCAAAAATGATCGAACCATGCTCATTTACTCTCTGGCTCGTTTTATCTTCATCCCGTTGTACTTCATGTGCAATATAAACGACGAAGGAGGAATCATTAACAGTGATTTCTTATATCTTGCCATTCATTTCTTCTTTGGCGTCACAAACGGTCATCTGGGTACAAGTGCTATGATGCAGAGCGGTAGCTACGTAGAAGAACATGAAAAGGAACAGTCCGGAAGCTTCATGACCATGATATTGTCCCTTGGTCTCACCGCAGGCGCCCTTTTCAGCTTTGTTCTAGTTGCTTGTGTACACAAAGTTTAACGTCCATAATGCTATTTTAATAAATAAGGGCCCTACTAGGAACGCACGGGCTTTTTTCCTCTTCCATACCCATCCTTAGCATAGTAATCCATTGGATAGTATCCCAACTCGCTCCAGTCTTCATCCTCCTTTAGAGATACCATGGCCTCATAAGGCGTTAGTAGTGGAGCTGGGAAAGCATATCCCCAGTCAATAGACAATCGCGGACAAGCCACCTGAACCCAGAAATCAACGTCGTGAAACATGGCGAGCTTTCCAGGGAAGATCTCTGAGAGCACAACTTGTACGACTTCAATATCTCTCTGCTTGAACTTTTCATAAAGCATATCTAGAGTTAAATTATTGCCTTGTCGACCTAAAGCTCCCAATATTAATCCAACCTTACGAGCATTTTTGGTTTCTTTGATAGCGGCTCTTCGTGCACTGTCCAATTCCTTAACATCGTATTCTTCAATTGTGAATTTGCGAGAGTAAGGATCGTATTTGTACGCAGGAAGCTCTGGATTATGAATCATAGCTGATTCTAAATGGAATCGACCATCTCCAATGTATACAATAGCATCCCATCCGTCATCAGTAGATTCAGCCTTGCATTTGAGTCGTGCCGATGTACATCCTAGAACTTCACCCTTTGACAAAGGTCTGATTTGAGGAGTAGTAGTTGTAATTCCATGCTCAAGTAATGCTGTGTGGATATCATGGATAGTAGGATTAAATTGGATAGTTGAAACCAACGCCAGACGAGAGCCTGATGAGAAGTTTTGAGTGAGAGTAGCAACCAAATGTTCAGTATCAATAGAAATTGTCACAAACACATAGAGGACTTTAATTTTCGTGACATCAACAGGGACAAGACAGGAATGGGCGTAATGGATCAAGAAATCACATCCAAGAGCAATAGCTGAAAAGTCATCAATGCAGCAAGCACCATATGTAACGTCTCCCATAACAATAGTTTCAACGTTACAGAACTGCTCGAGAATATCAGAAATAATACACGAGTACAAAAGTAGGCCTTCAGGCATTTGAAGAGCGACTCTCTTTGCGTTCGATTTGCGAATATGCCAGACACTCTTATGTATCTCAAAGTTGTAATTCGAAGGTAAAATGGCTATCGCCTTATTGAGTTCTTCATTGTTTAAAATATCAGCAGGGATCTGGCTCACAAATCGATTTCCCTTAGTTGGTTGTTTCTTTACCACAAGACTTCCAACATCTTCAATAGTAGTTACTTGAGTCACAGTTTCAGAAGACTCGATGCTGGTGTTCTTTCTTCCTACAAATCTCCGTCGAGCTGGAGCCGGAGCTGGAGTGGCCATTTTTTTGTGATATGTGTGCAATGGATGAAAAAAAAATTTATAACAGGGCAAACAGTAAATAAAATTTTCAACTTCCAAGAAGGTTTCTCCCATATATTTGCAAAATGATTACACCTAAATTTACAATCCGTCAAGATGACAATCGAGTCTACATTGACATCAAAACAGCTCATATCAGATCATCCGGTAGAGAGCTAGAATTTCAAGTTGAAGGAGATCTTTTTGTCTTTTCATTGTCACCTTACTACCTTCGGTTGAGGTTTCCTGGCCGATTGTTGAACGATGAGGATGAAAAAGTCATTGACGACGAATCTTTCAAGTCTACAACTTCTTATGATGCTGTAAACTGTGTCATTAACATTTCAATCTGCAAAGAAACCCCAGGTGAAGACTTTCCAGACCTCGATTTGATTTCGAAATTGTTGGCTAGAACCAAGAATCCTGAGCACGCCGGTGAAGCTGGAGAACAGAAGCCGAAATCGCTAATCCAGGAAATTGATCTTCCAGTTGCTGATGGTACTACAAGTGGAGATGTGGATGCTCATTTCTCGAAACTTCAGTCTGAGGCTGAAGAGTTTGACTGGGAGATCACACAAGAAGATCCCGGTCGGTTGGATGAAGACGACGTCAACATGTCGGCAGGAGCAAAGTACGGTTTTAACAGACAACACACCGGAGTAATTGGAGTATCTCTTGTGAATGGCGGAAACGATGCGAATGAGGTAGCTGAGCCTGACTTTTGAGAATTGTGGGGTTGAAAAGACATGATTGCAAAGCTGAATTCGGTCGCGTAACTTGATGAAGTTGTTAAATTGCTTGTAAACTGAATTAATACTGTCAAAACTTTTAAAAAGTTTTGGAATATTTCAAGCTAGCAATGGACCTTAGAAGACTGGAAATGTTGGAAGAGAAAGTGGTAGTTTGTACACTAGTTTGAAAACGATTCCGCGTAGTGCCCAGGTTTCAAATAACTTTTGTACCAGAGCTACAAAAGTAAACCACACGGGGTAAATTAATGTCTTTGAATGCTTTAAATATTGCTGAATTCAATTGAAGTCAAATTCTGAGGTTTTGCCAGTTGAACTTCAAGAACTTGTAGGGTCGAAGAATCAAAAATCAGAAACTGTGAAGTAAAGTCAATTGAAAGCTAGCCATCTTTTTAAGCATCTTGAAGCAAAAATGAAATTAAATTAGAGAAACGAAGGTTCAAAAGGTTGCTGGACGTTGATTCATGCTGGTTTATTGCTGGAGTCAAACAAATACCATGCCAACGTAATGTATTTTTTAATATGGAATTAAGAAATTTC
>JAKTYJ010000355.1:0-10631 GCA_030674515.1 Geotrichum armillariae | reverse complement strand
CGTAGAATCCAAGTCAATCACAAAGTCAAACTCCTCATCAGGAGATTTTGTCGTGACAACTGGTTGGAACCGTTTCTTGAATCCGGATAAAATGCCCATAACCTTGGAATCCTCAGACGACGCAAAAATAGACTGGTGATTGTCACCACGATTCATCACTCGTGAAGTCGTCAGCTGCCAGGTCTTGTTATCTTTGGTATCAAATGGATTGAAATTCAAGCAAATGTAAACATAATTTGGCTGATCGAACTGAGTCAGTTTGGGAAAATCAGCAAACAACTGAGCGCGCTCACGGTACTGGTGGTTGTTGCGATCGAAAAATACCACATCCTCTTTTTTTAAATAGTCCACACAGTTCTGCACAAGTCTCACAGGCTTAAACCCAGATGTTATATCGTCGTTTTGGAAATGACCCCAGCTAGGGAACAGATGGGTCAATGCAACTGCCACGGTGGTCTTTCCACAACCAACAGTAGAAACAGGAACCAAAACGTATTTATTTGGCCCAACGACAGTAGTCAAAGACTCATCTTGAAGGATATCCGCACCAGTTTTGCCTAGCGCTTTCAAAAATCTCTCCCGCAGGCTGATGATTCCATGACTCTCTTTGTACGCCTCGCGCAAACTGGGGTCTTTGTCAAACAATGGAATAACAAAATCTAGATACTTGTTTGAAATCTCCTTGTGCTTGTTGATACGTATCTGGTTGCGTGGCTTACCAGACAAGTAAGCACGCGACATCTCCCGCCATTGACGGTACATGAGATACGGCTCCTCAAACTTATACTTAAAAAAATAATCTGAGGGAAATTCGTCGATATGGGATTTGCATCTAATCACAAAGCCTTCAACTTCCTGTCCTTTCCAAGATCCAGTCTCTGCGCATTCTTCTAGAAATGAGCGCAGCTCTTTGACATCTTTCTTGACCAGATAGTCAGTAGTATGGAACCCAAACATTGATGCAAACTGTTCAATTGAACTGAAAGGGTATGTCGCGAACTTGGAAACATTAAGATTCAAACCGTGCAAATAGATTCCGGCCCTGTCACCGGGGTATGCGAGAACATGCTCTTCGAAATCATCGTCACAAAGTTCGCCGACAGCGGTTACCTGCAATTCGTGAAGGAGTTTAGCAAATTCCTTGACCGAAATGTTTTTGGATCCCAGATGGCGCTCTACCCACGTCTGGCCTACCCAGGAATGGTTCTTTTCTGGGGGACCATCTCGGGGCCCGGTAGACTGTTTACTGGTGACAATCAAGGTACCATCTTCCAGACCCGAAATAAACACAATACATCCATTTTCTTTAGATGTCACTTCATAGGGCCCTGTAGTATTCTTCTCGATCCAGTCCCAGTGTGTTTCTGGTACTTCATTAATGTTGAAGAATTTGTTGTAGCCTCTGACGGCAATACGCTCATTACCGTCTTCGACGATGCTAAAAAGGCCTCTAGCATTGGTTGGTAATTCAATAGTAGATTTGCCATAGTCCCATTCGTTAAACTTCCAGCCAAAAACTGAGGTTTCAGGCTTGGTCCATAGTTTAAATTCACTTCGTCGTGCGCGCCCACGCTTTCCCTCAACAGTAGTCGCAGTATGAAGCTCTTTAAACAGCTGGCCAAAAGGCTTACCTGAATCTGCTACCTGAATGCGCTCAAATGGAACGGTTAGAGAGCTCATTTTGCTGTATTGTCGAAGAGAGAGTCATGATCCAAAATGACGAACAAAACATGGAAAATTAATCATGCGTGAATATGTGAACACTGCGAATATTTTGGGCTTGAATATTTCAGTTAAGCCGCACCTTAATGGTTCACTCAGTTTACTGCGGACTATCGAAGTGTCTGTTGAAATAGAATAGTATGATTGCTCTGTAAAGGTGAAAGTTCTTAACAAGAAATGGGTTCTTAACAATGCTTAAAGTTATTGATCAAGATGAAGCAATTCTCAAGGTGGAAAATTGAACTTATTGTCTTCTGGCTGTGACTTTGGTCGTAAAGTTGTACAGCGTGATGGAATGAAACCTGAGATGTCAAATTTTACCGAAATGTTGCTATCACACGGACTGACTTCGAGTGTCACAATAATGTAGGTTAGACAAAACTTGAAATATACATTGTGCTCTTCAGATTTAATAGCGTTGATATTTGAAAATTTATCAGATTTGTCTTCCTTAACAGTCTTTAAAATACAATCAATTAACCTCGTTAACTTATATTTCATTTATGTTAACTCAAAAAAAAAGTTGACTATTGGATATAAAGTAAAGATAAAATACCAATAGTTCATTGGTTAATCACAGTGTCACCAAGTTATTTCATATTGTTCTTTGCTTCCTCAAAACGTACATCTTATATCATGCACAGTTGGAAACAGATATATTCGCAATACTTTTTTGTATCAAAGCTTGTCCATTGCTCAATATATAACTAGACCAGCATACGCTTTTTATTTTACTCGTTTTCTTCTCTACCGCTCGTGTTATTATAATGTCACCTAAAGTTTTTAAAGACGACGACACTCCCATTTGTGCCATCTGCTTGGAAGAATTTCTACCTGTTGTTGCCCCAAAGGTAAGAAACTCGAGAATTAAGAAATTGATTCTAATAACGAAAAATAAGAATAAACCTGTTTCGAAAAGCTCCAAACCTCAAATTGAAGAAGGGACCAAAGACAGTGAAGATACTCTATCGCTTCCCAAATTTTTAGGCGAAGCTGCATCTGTATCTGGATGCCTCCATATTTACCATGACAGGTGTATTAAATTATGGTTTGCAATTGCGAATAGTGAGTGCCCTTGAATTTGAATTCATGTATTTACTAGCCAGTATTTAGGTTGTCCCACTTGTAGAGCCAGATTCAATGAGATTACTGTGAGAAATAGTCTGAATGGACCTATTTCTCGCACATACCGTGTTAATGAAAGATTTTCCCCGTCTGTTCTCCACTAAGATGATGAAGAAAGCTATCAGTTTAAACATACAAAGTGTCAAGCAAAAACAATATTTTATATTTAAAGACTCGTGTTTTTTTTATCAAATTTACTTGCATACATTTGTCAAGCTAGTTCAGGTAAAATTTTGATTCCTCTTTCTTATTGGTTTTGACAATTTCATTAAGAAGAGTACTGTTTGTGGAATCCCGGCTTTTTAATCCCTTCATTGATCATTGTAAAACAAAACTTCCTACTAACTTAAAGAACATCTTTATTGATTGTTTAATTATCTATTTTCTTGATACTCCCCATTTCAACGAAAAAAAAACTTGTTTTAGAAAGTTGGGCATGATTATTTTGAGCAACTATAATTTGGCGGACACTATTCACAGCCATACTAACCACGCATAAGGGCGACTCACTCAAGTTCCAGTCAGTGTTACTGTTATCTCAATAATCGTTATCAGCTATCGTAAATGTGTAGTTTCTTCTAGTGAGTGGGTCCCGAACCTCTTTACAAAATGACTTGCAAAAGAAATGGACTTACGATGTCACCAATATGAGTTTTTAGACCAGTACCTATTATCTTGTCTTGAAAAACAATCCCATCGGCAAGCTGCTGCTTGACAGAGGAAGAACGAGAAAAATATGTGCCCATATTATTGGAATTGAAGGTTTGATTTATTTTATTGAAGTACAAAACTTCAGGTTCAATTTTTTGACGTCTAACTTGAAGCATTGGTTCTTTGCTTTCTGTAGGGTTTATAAGGGGTCCTTTTAAGTCCCAATCTTCTCCATCAGAGGTCAGTGAGTTTTCATATTTGATGTATTCAGGTATCTCTTTATCTTCTTTCGCACATGTGGAAATTTCATACAAAAGATGGATGTAATTTCCAGTCAAAGAAATAGAATAATACCCCATTACAATGTAAAATATAACATTTTCAGATCCATTTATGACGATGTTTATAGGTACCTGAGTTACTGGACAGGTTTTGTGATTTGAAAAATTGCAAATGTCAGTATTAACTATCTCAACATCATGGAAAATTCTTCATCCTCAGATTGATTTTCGTTGGTATTCTTCAACTTGGTGTTCTTTAATATAAGTAAGATTTTCTTTAGGTATATTAAAGAACCCTCTCAGGATTCCGAAACAAATACATAATGTATTGACCTCACAAGCACTCAAGAGTAGTCGGGATACTCGATACTAGCCATAGTCAGTCTTACAATCACATTCCCTTTTATAGTAAATATAGGCTGATCGTATGGGACCCTTCATTTTTAAAGGCTTATAGGTAACAGGCCAAAAGACATGTAAAGTTGTTAAAACCGCAAACAGAATTTAAAAAAAATGTAAACAAACCTATTGAAATTGACTATTTTTGCTCATATTCATATATAATTATTTCAAGTTTGAATTTTTTTTAGAACTGAGAACTTCTTTTGCGCATTGTCAAAGTCTGTCTGCAAATAAAAATCTCTCGATGTAACTTACCCTAACCTGACAAACAAATGAATTTAGGGCGATTATGACCAATGACAGGCCGTAAGGGGTTCTTTTCGAGAGAAATAGTAACAATTCTGTTGCTCCAGGGCTTCATTTTCCAAGCAACATGATAGCTTGATACGCAAATTGCCATATTAGGGCTTTTCACAAAAACCTGGGACCAACATCCTTCGCTCGCCCTGAACAGCCATGCCAATCACACAGGAATTCAACGTTTATAGTCGATTTCTTCCGCTAGCTCAAATCCAAATGGTTCAACTTTGGCATTTTAGTTAATACACTAGCCTTCTAGAGTTTTTGTAATGCATCGGACGGTTAAAGTGTCACCAAGCTGAATCCTAAGTCCAAACCCTATTTTGCTGTCTTGAAAGTCTATACCATTATCCAACTACTTAATAGATGAAGAAATTAAAGAGATGGGATTTTTGACTAATTTTTCCTTAAGCATTTTGCGTCCTATTGTAATGTTTTGCCAAGAGGTGCTCCTTGATTGGTCGTGCGAATAACCATTCGTCCGAGTCAAATTTCCAGTTTGAGAGTAGAAAAGGTCTTCGGATACTCCCTCACAAGTTTTGCTGCTTTCCATGTTGCCAGAGTTATTCAACTGAGAAGAACAATTATAATTGCCTGTCAAAAACTTGGAGCAATTTCCTGACACTTCAAAAACATCCCTCTGCCAAAATATGACTTGAAATGCATAGTAGTAAAAAATAAAATATGAATCGGGAACAGTTTCTCAGTAGCAAGAACTTATTCTGGCAAGTAGAGTTTCCATGTTGTAAGTTTGAGTAAAAAAGGGCTACTAAATGTTTGAACACACAGGCAAAATACAGTATACCCATGATAGTACATTTTAGTTGGCAGCTTACTAGACCTATTTCTATCTTAATAGAATAATGTTTTTTCTTCTGTATACTAATTAGGAGTAATGAACTCCTCCTTCGTCGCCGGATTCCATTTGGTATGTTTTGTAAGCAATTTATGATATTTTTGGGCTCTATCTTTTTACCAACTGTTACTCAATTGTCTCAAGACTTTTTAGCGCAAGAAAAAGCAAGGTAGAACTGATTTTAAGGGAAGGCTACTAGCTCGAAACAGGTAGTCTGGTTTTTCCAGTTATACCTTGTTGTAGAGATAAAGTAATAGTGTTTTTTATTGGGTCTATAGAGCCATTTTATCAGGAATATGAATGAAATCAACGGCTTCATTCTATGTAGGAAGTTTATGTGTCCTTGGATCAACACCATTGAAGCGGTTTAAATTTTCAATGAGATGAATTGCATATAAACCCCCTCATTCATAGCATCAACACTTGCAAGACTTCAAACTTGTGGTATAATACGCTCAAGTACTGGACCTTCGTTACACTGCGGAACCTACGCCCAACTTCGGTGAAATTATCTCAGATACTTCATAATTGTAATTATTTTACAATTTTGAGTAGCTTAACAGCAACAAATAAAATACCAAAATGCTGTTCCCTTCCTAACGGTATGACAATACGGCGTACCCCATTGACCGCCATACCTACAACACACATGCCCCAGTCATTTTTAACTTTGTCTACACCCAACACGAACTTGTAGGGCTCGCCTTCAGTGTTTGATACTTCAAGTTTTGGGTCAAATGCTCTTCCGTCCAGTCGCATGACAATGTAGCGGACACTTATAGTGTCACCAAGCTGAGCCTTGGGGCCACATCCTATTTTCCGGTCTCGAAAAGTTATTCCGTTGCCCAAATTTTTGATAGAGGAATTAGAAAAGTTTCTGGCTTTCTGTTTAGTATTGTTTTGTCTCTCTTTGAACTTAAAGACCCGCTTCTCCTTTTTGAAATCAATTTCGCAATTTTGGAATTTAGATTGAAGTTCAACTTTGACTTCGCTATTCGTATCAGAAATTATGTCTTTGGAAGAATGATTTTGTGTCATTTCCCAATCATCTTCATCAGAGTTATTGAGTTCCAAGTCGCTTTTTTTGAGTACACTGTCCTCATCAGAGCTGTCACTATCTGTTTCGTCTGAGGCTTCGTCCAAAGGGTTATATACATAATTACCAGTCAATTGAACGCCAGGTTCTCCCACAACTTTGAAAAGAATATTCTCAGACGCTTTAATAACAATGTCAATGGGCTGTTGGACCAAATAAATTGACATAGTGGCATATAGATTGCACACAATATAGCTCAAAATTGTAAAATCTTCCTCAAACTTTTCTTCATCCTTGACTTTTTCATTTTCCTTGAGATCATTTTTGTCGTTAGAACCCCTTTTAATTGGCTTTTTGGTACTTTTGTTAATATCAAATTGGTTTTCTTCATCTTTACCATAGGCATTTTGCAAGGCTAAAAGATAGCACTTGCCGTAGAGTGATAGCATGTTTAAGCTGTTACCTGGACGCATAGCCGCCATAGTCAGCCTTACAATTCCATCTCCATTCAAAGCAAGTTCTGGTTTTTCTGGGGTAACGTTTAATACGAACATACCAATAGGCAAAAGACAAGGATAGGAGTCGAAAGGCATGATTCAAAAATTTCTGGGATTCAGTATCAAAAAGTAACAAAGTTAGAATGCAAAAGGTGTCCATGGCCGGTATTTTATAATCATTCTTTTGAGTTTAGTAGTTTCACTATCATTGGGAGTATATCTTTTTATTGCGCATTGACAAATTGCTGCTTTAGTACTCAATGTTCAACATATTGTACGTTGAAAAAATTTAATTTGAAACCTTTGGGTATTTCAAATGTGACTCTTGAAATACATGTTTATTTTTATGAGAACCTGAGCGGGTGGCTCATTATGGCACGATCTGTTTGAGCCTGGAACAATATTCCATGGTAAAATGCTACAGGAATTGTCTCACACGCTGAAGCTTGTTAAGATCAAGTCAAGCCTAGTGTAATCCAGAAGACAATAGATGTTTGAGATTGCCTATAGGTGAGAGTGTTGACAAGGCTAGTAAAGAACAAATAACAATTAATTAAACCACAACTATAAACAAAACAAATCTAAACGTCCGCAGCCTTGACTGTATAGTCTCTCTTTGTCAGGGACTCGGATGGAGACATTGGAGAATCAAAGGTGGTAGTGACGGCATCAAAACCAAGGATTTCTTCAATCTCTGTCTCTGTAGGTTCTGACCAAACACTTCTAACTTCAGGAGGAGGTGAGAATCTGCAAATAAGATAATAGGAACCACTTGCAATAATGAAACCACCGAAGAAATTCAAGTTGTAAACGTACATGGCACCAGCGGCTACATCTGCACCAACGGCGCCTGCAAAACCAACAACGTTGATGACGATTCCAAGAATATAAGCAGTGTAAGCGCGCCATGAAATACCCCAAGCGTACATGTATGAAGAATCTTTGCGAGTGGAATAAAGATCATGAACAAGTAACCAACCTTTACGAACAAAGTAGTAGTCGGAAACAATGACACCAGCAATTGAAGACAGGAAAACAGCATAAGCGGAGAGGTAAGTTGTAAACATGTTACTAGAAGCAAATAGTTTCCAAGGGCACATTGCGAAACCAATAATTGCACAGATGAAAGAACCTCTTCTAATGTTGATGTAACGAGGGAATAAAGCGGATAAATCGGTACCAGCTGAAATAGAGTTTGCAGCAATGTTTGTACCAAGTTGAGCAAGACAGAAGACAGTAGCAATGAGGAAGACACCAGCTCTGGCACCAGCTGATCCGTGGTTGAGGAAGGAACTAAGGACTTCAAGAGGAGACCAAAGGGTTTCACCGACGATAATGGTTGAGGCAGAAGATACAATGATTCCAATGAAAGAGGTTAAAGAGAAAGCCAAAGGAATGGTCAAGGCTTGAGACCAAATAGCGGATTTACGAGTTTTCGAGAAACGAGTGAAATCTGGATCGTTGACAATCAAAGTAGCAAAGTTTGCAATACAATTCATGATTGACTTGACAAAAGCCCAACCGAATTCGGAGCCAAAGATTGTTTTTGGTTGATGAACAACAGGACCAATACCACCAGCACGCTTGACCGTCCAAATCAAGAATCCAATACCTGCAATAGGTACAAGGTAAGATTTGACAGTAAACAAGTGTCTAATTTGATGAACAGGAAACCAAAGAGCAGGAAGAGAACACAAGCAGAACAAAAAGAAACAGAGGAACTCAAAAGTAGTTGTTCCAGAGTTTGGGATTCCATTATGCATATTAGCGGCTGATGGCCAAATAGCTCTGATCATGAGTTGAACACACTGTCCACCTAACCAAGCTTGAACACCATACCAAACACAAGCCATGGCGGCACGATTAAAAACAGGCCAATACGAACCAAACACGCCAAAAGAAGATCTTGAAATAACAGGGAATGCCAAATGGTAGGTTGTTCCAATTCTTCCCATGACAACAATGAAAATTCCAACAATACCGTATCCTAGCCAGACTGTAATCCAAACATGCCACCATGCTAAACCATCAGCAACACCGGTGGCTGCGATTTGCCAGGTATTAATGTTGAAGGAATCAGCAATCCAGAAAGCAACAAAATTCCAAAATCCCCAGGTACGGCGAGCAGGTTCCACAGGTTGCAGGTCAAAGTTTTGTAGAAACAGCTCAGAAGAGGAGAGTCCTTCTTCGTGTTTAGTCTCAAGTTTCTTGAGAATGTCTTTAGTCTTGCCCATCGTGAAAATGTGTTGATGTTGTGTGTAGATGAAGAATTTTTTGTTTTTTCAAAGGGAGTTGCTCGGTTTTTATATGAACCCTGTTTTTGGTGTGGGTTTTTTTCTACCCATTTTGGCGCTGATAAATGTCTTATCGATAAGCAAAACCCATGAAATCTGCAAAATCTCCAGATTTTTTATTCTTTTTTCTTTAACGGGCGACGGCCGGAAACTGGTGAAAAACTGAATCAAAACATGTTGATTGGTTGTAGTTGTATATAAACGAATTTAATAGCAATTTCAACTTCCTATCGTGGTCTTAAATCTCCGGTTGCTCTTCGCTAGGCCGGTTCTAGAACTGCGTCGTGCTCTAGCGTCTGCTGCTGCTGTGTTGGTAGATTACCTATCAACGAATTCACGACGAATTCACGACGAGTTCATGATGAGTCCACAACGAATACACGACGATATCGAGCTAGTGGTGCCACTTTGGGCAAAGGCAGTTTGACTACGCTGGCTGCTCAGCGGGAATTTACACCCTAACTCTCATTGGTGCGTAGAAGTATGTAGACGACCCGAGAGACGAAGAGACGTGCTCCACTCGCTCGACTTTCTAGGGCATCTCGCGATAATGTCAACTTGTTCGACATCTCAGCATGGGTTCTAACTCGTAGCCATAATGTCTCGTAAAGGTTTGATATGACTTATTAACGTATTGAGAATTCTCAATATTTTCCTATTCTTCTTCTACACTCTTGATTTATTGACTTTATGAGTTTATTGAATTACTTGTTGAATTCCTGAAATAACTTTAGACGGCTACTTACATACTTACTCAAATGTCAAAGGAAAAAAAAACAGCTTTACCAACTTCTTTAACTGTATAAATCAACCCACGTACATGAAAAAGTCGTACATGACAGGCATAATAGTACATTTTGCTTAATCTACAATGTACAATATATTTATAATATGCAAGTACAGATAAAGTCAATTTTTGGGCTCTCTCTCCCCACTATTGTGGTGGATCTAAATTTAAAGCCTTTTGAGTCGGCCAACGGCCATTGATCTGGTTGTAATAGAATATGTTGATTAACCCCTAAGCGAAAAAGCCAATCCCTGAACGAAATAATCAATACTCAAGTGGCTTTACTCATTAACTTTTAAAATCCTTGCAAGCTGATTCATTTGTAAAGCTCTTGAAAATCTTATTAGATGACTGATAAAGAGACCAAGAAAATAAATGTCAATATCTTAATTCTTTAATTCGCACATCTATATATCTAACCAGTGACAACACTAAACGCCGCGAGATGGGTGAATACTCATAAAAATCATTTCATTCCTTTAATGGAACCTCTTAGCTGAAACCACAACACACGTGAATTTTGTCGTGATGAGAAAATATTTCTATACAAAAAATAATATAAAACTGCTGGTCATTTGTTAATTAAGTTCATATTCTTATAAAAATGACATTTCATTTTTTATACAAAAAGAATGCGAACTCTGTGGATCGAACACAGGACCTTCAGATTAACTGTGAGA
>JAKTYJ010000354.1:0-10638 GCA_030674515.1 Geotrichum armillariae | reverse complement strand
TTCAGGCAAGAAGCTCGACAAATACGCGCAAATCGTTTTTACCTGCAAGTACATTCTTAAAGACGACGAACTGGCTCGCAAGGGTCTAGCAAAGCTAATTGAAGCCTTTGATCGGTTTGCTAGTAACCGTCAGCAGTTTCCATTGATCTACGATACTACTTGGAAAGGTCTTATATCCGTAGCTGGGCTTAGCGGCGATGCCTTGCAAGACTTTGGTAATTCGTTTTACAATGACCACAACTTTCACTACGGCTACTTTGTCCATGCCGCAGCGGTAATTGCTCAAGTAGACAAGGATCTAGGCGGTTCGTGGTTATCTCAAAACAAAGACTACGTCAACAGTTTAGTCCGCGATGTAGCCAATCCTAGCACTGAAGACAGTTACTTCCCACGATGGAGATCTTTTGACTGGTACGCAGGCCACTCCTGGGCCAAAGGAATTATGGTCAGCGGAGACGGCAAAGACCAAGAATCCTCATCTGAAGATTTCCATTTCTCCTATGGCATGAAACTTTGGGGACGCGTTATTGGTGATGAAGCAATGGAAGCCCGCGGTAACCTAATGCTTGCCGTTTTAAAGCGTTCAATGAACACATACATGTACTATGATCCGTCGAACCAAGTCATGCCATCTAAAATCCTCGGCAATAAAGTATCGGGTATTCTCTTTGAAAACAAAATTGACTACGCGACTTGGTTTTCCGCGCGTCCTGAATGTAAACATGGAATCCACATGATTCCTGTTACTTCCGTGTCTTCCTACATTCGCCAATCCGACTATGTTGAACAGGAATGGAACGACAAGCTTGAATGTATTGTAGAGGGTATTGAAGATGGTTGGAAGGGAATCTTGTATCAGAACAAGGCATTGTATGATCCAGAAACTAGTTTCAAGTTCTTTGCGCAGGATGGGTTTCAAACACAGTGGTTGGATGATGGTATGTCAAGAACCTGGTCATTGGCATTTTCAGCTTGTCTGTGTTAGACTATACAATAAGAGAGTAAAGACTTGCTAGTATTTAATAAACTTGTCTAATTCAAAAATTATTTCCAGACAGTGATATACGGATATCTCGGTCAATGAAGATGATAAAATATCTCTATTAATAATATCTGGAAGAAATTAAGATAACAACTTCAGCTATAGACTTTCTTTTGGAGATTTGTGACCAGATTATTTTTTCTCATAAATTTTTCAATAGTCACCTTGAATACCAGTCCAGTTTTCAAAGAATGCCAAATAAGACTGAGGTTTCTCTCACCGAATTTGTTGAATCAAATCAGTGAGACCCTAGAGACAAGCTGTGCTCAGAGCCTTAGAACAGCCAAAAGATTAGCGAACTGTTTCTCCAATAGGGCTGGGCAGCGTTTGATACCGAGCAGTTCAAGGATAATCTCACCAAGTTTCTTGAATCTTATTGCAATACGTTCTGGTATATTGTCCAATACAACGATGACTTTGAGAATCTGGACGCCTTTAATTCAGCTATTGACTGCTGGAAACCACCCTACTGTTCCCTGATCCTTATACCACCACTATTTACCATCAAGCCAATAACCCAATGTCCAGATTTCTTTACTAGACTGAGGCTAGAACTGCTTTAATGAAAATTGTGATGAATTATTTGGGGCTCGGTCGCTTTGTTGAGTCCTTCTCTACAAAACCTTCCTCCCGAGAGTGCTTTGCTACTATGGTGACATTTATTGCCGAGACACACCATCCTGATGATAGCAATAGCCCTTAGACCACCCTTTTGTGTCTAGCAGCTTGAAAACCAAATACTACTTCAATTGGTCAAACCCTTGTTTCTTTTCAGAGAGAGTTCCGCCGTTTTTTGGCCGCTTTTCCTAGGCCTATTGAAGGCTATGCAAAGGCGTGTATGCTCAAGATTTTTCACTATCTTGTACTCCAACTGGTGCCACAATGCACTAGACTGGCTGAAGAGAAATTCCGTAGCATTGTCATCTGCCAGTGGGAGAAGAACAAAATCCTTACCATTAAGTATCTGATCCTTGAATGGCAAAACGGAACTCAAGTTATCTATGAGGAAAATACCACTCTGCCTTTCTTCCAAGTTAACCTTGCTAGCAACTCGTTTATTGGTAACAGTTCCAGAGTCCCAGTTGATATCAATGCGTACAGAGGACGACCAAATAATTCCGACACACCTTCTCCTGGTAATGTTGCTGCTGGTGTTCCACGCACATTTACCTCTATTACTAGCCGTACCCGCGCTGCTATTAACCATTGCAATCATACCTCTGCCTCTACTTCCTCTCCTGCTGCTCAGTCCAACCATCACAGACCCGTTGTTAAAAACCTTTGTGCACACTTTGATTTTACCACCATCAACTTAACAAATGTTACTGGAATGAAAAAGGGGGCAGGTTTAAGTTTCACAACAAATACAGGACTATTGAATCTCTTAGAGATAGCCCAGCGTATGAAGCGTATCCAAAGCACCATCCCGACCCCTTACCCACCAACTAGCTGGATTTTGATGCCAACAACCCAGAGTTTGAACTAGAAGAGATCTGAAGTTCTTCTAGGATCCATATTTAGTGTCTAGAAACGTTTATGACAAAGACAATTGCTCTTTTCCTAGTATCGCTGTATTCAGGAGTGCTTTCTACGTTGCTACCAGGCTAGCTATACCGTGGTTCATAGCAAAACTTCAATGATTCTAATCTGGCAAAAACAAGTTTAATCAATTAACTAATTCAGAGTTATTCAGAGATTCAGAACGCAACTTTTCAAGGGCTAAGACCCAGGGGCTTGCCTTGAAGGCTACTTCATAATATCAAAAGGCATAGACACGGACCGCAGGTATTCTATAGCATCTAGAGGTCATCTAGCTTGGTCTAGGCCCGCCATAACTTTACAAATTAGGCAAAAAAGCCTTTGTTCTTTTCAGATTTAATTAAGATACTCTAGGAGTATTGTTGCTGAGATATACTGAGCGCTCTATAACTTAAACTAGATTACTGAAGTAAAACGTTTATTGGAATTATTGGGTCCAGGCTGTAATCGAACATTCTATTGTTCTCTGATATGTCGGTAGACTTGGTACTATACATTTGTTAAATCTAAAAAGAACTGTGATAAATTGGTGCCTTGATCTTTACTCTTGAGCTGCTTTTGTTCCTTCTCTCGAGAAGAATAAGCTTCTTCTAGCTATTTACCTCGTTTGATTGTTCTCCCCAGTTCAAGTTCTTTAGAGTATCATAATATCCAAGTAGTAGTAGAACAATAGTCAATTGCTTTGTTTTTTGACTTATTCAAAATAATATGGCGGATATTGACCTTTTCAGATTGAAAAACTTGAAAAAATTTGAAACGGGTCTCAAGAAATTAAATTGCTTGCTAGAGCTTATCACCTGGTAGCTTCTGTTTTTACTGGCAAAATCGTTAAGTTAGTTAAAATAATTGAGGTGCTATTTCGAGGCAACTTTTGATTCAGCTCGTATTTTTAGCCTGCTGGAAATCTGAGAATAATGTGGGCAGACTCTTTAGCCCAAGTATTATCGATACCAGAATCCCGAGACCTAACTGCATGCTACCCAGTGTAAAATTCTGTGAATTTGTATGATAAACCCCTTGAATTATTGAGACTATTATCTTGGCCATCTAGTATTCAAAATGGATCACAAAACGTTTAGAGATCGTTATACTTGCTATACCAAATAGTTTGGTTAAAAACAAGAGTCTGATCTGGATTAAAAACTTGAGATCCGTGCTTGATCATCTTGTATTTCTAAAAAATTTTTATGTAGAACTCAGTGGGAAATCTTTTTTCCGACCTTCGGTAGCATCGGTGCTGCTATAATGAAATTCACTCATTATTGCTACAATTTGCAAGGATATAAGTTGTCAGTTCCACTAAAATATAAAGAAATTATTTTGAGTATATCTCTACAAGAAGAATGTGCAGATGCATTTAGTTGAAAAGAGATTTGAAATGTTATGGCGTTGAATCCCTGGGGATTCAAGTAACAACTTGTGTTGGTTACTTTTTGTGCACGTATCTACCGAGCTCATGACCAGATAAGAAAAGAGCTTATAAATGCTGTGGGAGGCAGTACAAGCTCAATTGCGAATATCACTCGCAATACTATATCAAGATATGTTCAGGAACACTATTAAAGCAAAGTTTCAGTTAAACCTCGGATTTAAGATTTCCTGAAATCTCTCGGTCAACTTGGTTTACACTGATGAGAATTACAAAGCTTCTCTTTGACATCAACGAAGAATCACCAAAGATATAAATCAATAGTTGGAGTGTCTAGAGGAGGGAATAAATGTTTGTGATACCAATTGTCCAAACATAAATAAGCTAAGACCTTTAAAACAGTTTAAAATAAAAAATAAAACACCGGCTATTTCGCCTCAATGACCTTTCTCATAATATCTTCTATTTCAAGTAATTTTAATGAAAAAAATTACAAGAAAAAGTTTGAAAAAAAATCCTCTTCATGTTAAGCCTTTAAGCTTATACATCACATGACACAATCAGCTGGACACAGAACCGGTTTATAGTAATAGATTTGGCTGCAAAAATGTTTAAATAAAGTGATTCTCCATAGTAAAAAAAAGTGAAAACGTCTAATAAATAGCGATAACATCAATGAAACAAAAAAAAAATGAAAAAAAGAATTGATTTTCATTTTTTCTGATTTTTCTCTCTCCTCTTTTTCTTATTTATTTGGTTCATTTCTTATCGCCTGGAAATGTCAGGTTTCCTACTTGAAGATTCCGACTGACTTGATATCATCACTCTCTGGTAAGTGTCCATTTTCTGCTTTTCCTTGGTTTGCAATATCAAATATATCAAATTCAATTCTTCCTGTAAAGAGGAAAAAGGGAAATATGAAAGCCATAGAAATTGCAACTTTGTCCTTTTTCCTATCATTTCTTCATGCTCATTGCTCTTTCGTTAGTTCTCTCTAGATCCGGCTTGTGTATGCAACAATAAGCGTTCGAATGTCGCCTCGAGACTTGCTTTCTCAATCCCCGCCAAATTCACCGTCTTTGGCCATCCCATCTCCTCCGCAAAGCGAATTCCCTAAACCCAAGCGAATCGTTTCACCGACTTTAGATACGTTTCTTTCGAGTTCGCTTAACCCAGGGAGGCTTCCTTCACTGAGCAACCCTACAGCAGCTGTCTCTAATGCAACCGCTACGGTGGGCTCATTCCAACATGCAAACTCAAACTTTCGCTCCAATTTACGTCGCTCCTCCAGCCAACGACGGTCATCTGGTTCTTTAAGTCCTTTATCGGGACCATGTACTCCTTCAAATCCTGTTCAACCTCGCGACCCAATTTCTTTAAATACAGAGTTGGTAGATATACAAACCAAAGAATACACCGATACTTCGAGCATTTCAAGCGGAGATTCTGTTCAAGAATGTAAAGACCTTCAACTAGCATCGAGCCATAACAGAAATGTGGTCTTGGAATTAGACATAGATGGACTTATTCGACATCTGAGTACGAGTTGGCATCATGTTGTGGGGTAAGAAAAGTTTTTGTCAAAATGTATCTAGGCTAACTTTCTAGCATTCCTGTTGAAAAATTAATAAATCAGCCTGCTTCAAATATTGTTGTTGGTAATGACAGTGATAAAAATGTATTTGTTAGAGCCACTGAGGTGATGAGGACTGATGAATCCAGCTATCGAGTTAGGTTCGTAACTCAAAGACCAAACCAAAGTTCAAAATCCAATGAACAATTGCAAGGCAACGACTTTCTGGAAATGGAAGGTCAAGGTGTTTTAATCTATGATCATGAAACTGGCCAACCAAGTCATGTGAGTTATTCGTTTTCTCTTATACTCGTTGCTAACTTTCTAGTCCATGTGGATTCTTCGTCCTTACATTCCTCCGAAACCTCTGAGCGTCGACCTTCCCTTGAAATTAGTCAACACATTAGGAGTGGGCGTGGATATGCTTGTGTCCTTTCTCGAAAACCTATCTCAAGCTGTTATTGAAGAATCGGATTCAGTACCTACACCTCCTGTTGAATTATGTAGGGTTTGCGAAGGGTACATTCCGACCTGGTGGTTTCAAGGTCATTCGGAACTCTGTTTGGTTGAGCATAAACGGCAAAGTGATTTGGATTCAGCAAATGAGAATTTGTTGGACCAGAGAAATACTATTATTCATTTTCTATCATTAATGGATTTTAAACCCGATAATTTAAACTTGGCTAGTCCCGTTTCTCTCGAATATAGAGGCTTAACGCTTCCTGTTCCACTTCAGACTCCAGACACGCCATCACCCCCGCGCTCGCCTCGACTACTTGGTTCTTCTAAAAGACTTTACAAATCATTCTATTCTCAAAAGAAGTCACCAGTGAAAACGCTGGAACTCTTAATTGAGTTATGCGATCTTGCTGTTAGCATCAAAAACCCTGAAATCAAACATTGCTCAACAACACCTACTTCCGAACCTCGTGTTCATTCTCCGAAAAGCGAATGCAAAATCACAAAAGTTTTAAACTGGGTCAAACATCAAGCTGACGACCCTGGTCTTTCGCTTTTGAATGAAGATACTGCAAAATATGCGAGGCAGAAAGTTGAGGCTGCTCTACGACTTGGAGATGCTATTACGTATTCTGAGATTGTTACGCATGAATGTGAGGCAATGGTTTCGGATGTAATTGAGGATACAATTGAGAAAGCGAATCAACAGACACCAAATAGCGAAGGAGAAGACCAGCAAATACAAGATGATAGTGATGCTGATACCGATCTCGATGACGCCAGTAGTTTGTTTTCCGAATCTTACCTACAATCTGATAACCTTCCATCGACTACAAGACTCCAAGAATACGCAAAACCTGAATCAAGCTCTTTAACTCCAAAGTCATTTTTATCAGAAACTAGGTCGTCAACTATGTCCGCTTCGAACCCGCCTCAGGTAACACCCACAAGACCAAAAAAGCAAACATCTTTAGACGAATCGTTTGATTTCCATCTTCCTGATTTGGATCTCAATGTTGGAGTTGCTCGATCCCAAGTCAAAAGAAGCATTTCAAATGTTTCAAGCATGTCGTCGTCGTCTCCACAAAGTTCTTCTCTTTGGACCAGTCTGCATCGGAATCGAATTCACGCTCCTGCGTCTGGAATGCCTTCTCCGGCTACTCCTCTTGCCTCACCAGTCATTATGGCACATGAAAATTACAACTTAGACGGCTCCCATAGGCGGCAGTTTTCAATAGCCTCAGATTTGTCAAGAGGATCTGTTTCTCCATTACTGACATCAACAATTCCACTCATGAAACCAGCGCCGCCTAGCATCAAGGACTACGAAATCATTAATCCAATAAGCAAAGGAGCGTTTGGAAGTGTATACCTTGCTCGAAAACGGATAACAGGCGAATACTTTGCAATCAAAGTCTTGAAAAAAGCAGACATGATTGCCAAAAACCAAGTCAAAAACGTGCGAGCAGAACGTGCTATAATGATGTCTCAATCCGAAAGCCCATTTGTCGCCAATTTGTACTTTACATTTCAAAGCAAAAACTACTTGTACCTGGTCATGGAATACTTGAATGGAGGTGATTGCGCAGCGCTTGTGAAAGTTCTTGGTGGTTTACCAGAAGAATGGGCTAAAAAGTATATTGCTGAAGTCATTATGGGAGTAGAAGATTTGCATAAAAAAGGAATTGTCCACCGTGATTTGAAACCTGATAATCTGTTGATTGATCAAAGAGGACATTTGAAGTTGACGGATTTTGGGCTATCACGCATGGGTCTTGTTAGCCGACACACTCGACATAGTTCTGTGGCCTATGATACTTCATTTGATAAATCTCTTTTGAAAACTGAAGGAGCCAGTCCGTTAATGGAATCTACTATCAGTCTTGTTCCTGGATATTTCAACCTCAATTCCAAAAAACGACAACCCCAATCTCGGTCCAGTTCCAGTGGCAGTGCTACTGGAGAAGCGTTGTTCAACGGCTTGATGTTATTCAATCGAGATTTGATAGACCAGGAAGAAGAAAGCAATTCGTCAAACTCAAGCGAAGTCGGTGTTAGTAACATTGGAAGTTCTACGGGATCATCTGGAACTCCTGTTGGATATTCCCTTTTTGATCCAATGGATACCACACGCAAATTCGTGGGAACTCCGGATTATTTAGCGCCAGAGACTATTCGAGGTGTAGGGCAGGATGAAAAGTCAGATTGGTGGTCAGTGGGTTGTATTCTGTTTGAATTCTTGTTTGGATATCCTCCTTTTCATGCTCAATCGCCTGAACTTGTATTTGAGAATATCTTGAATTGGAATATTCAATGGCCTGAGCCTACGGATGAGAGTCCTTCTGAGGGCGCTCTAGATCTCATCAGAAAGCTCTTGTGTCCAAATCAAATGGAGAGATTGGGTACAAACGGTGGAGCTGAGGAAATAAAGGCACATCCGTTTCTTAGTGGTATCAACTGGAATACTCTTTGGGATGAAGAAGCTTCTTTTATTCCAGTTAGTGATAACCCAGAAAGCACTGACTATTTCGATCCTCGTGGTGCTGATTCGCAAGAATTTCCTGAAGACAATTTCCCATTAGAAGAAGACGAAGATGATTGCAAAAGTGAAGGTTCACAATCAAGCCACTCGAGTCGAGCCGCAAGTGTCGAGCTTTCAAGTCGCAAAGAACAAAGACCAAAACTTCCTTTACATATCCCACCTCATGTTCGAGAACCACCAAAATCTCGAAATCGCCGGCTTTCAGAACCAGTGGTGACTGATGATTTTGGTAATTTCGCATTCAAAAACTTGCCCATGCTTGAGAAAGCCAACAAATCGACTCTCTCTCGAATCGTCACTGAAAATCTGCAACGCCGGAATTCCTTTAGCATTGAATCTAGTAAACGTCCACGCGGGTTGTCTATTTCAACAACACCTGTGTTTAAACGACCCGAGTCTCCGTCAATCTCTTCTGCCAGGCATACTTCTCCCATACACCAACTACCAGCTCACTCACATTCAGCTCAATCTTCATTATCATTGTCCACTATATCTGGGCCATTTAGTGCTTCGATCGTGACGTTGCCAAGAAAAATGGCCTCTCCTTCTCAACTCTCAGGAGATATAACCGAGTCTCCATCTCAATCACCAGTCGGGGATCCCATGTTTTCGCCTACAAAACCCATTACAGCGGCGTCTTCAGTCAACAGCACCAAATTCCAATCGCCATTATCACCTCGAGGCCTTGGAATCCGCCGTCTATCTAATATGGAGTCTAGCCCCGACCTTGGAGAACATTTTCGAAAACAAGCCAATTTACAGCGATACTCTCAAGTGTTTGACTTTTCACCATCTAATTCAGACACTGAAGAAAGTCGAGGGTCCATAGTCTCACGTCTTCAAAAACGGCGCCAACTTACTCGCAAGGCATCTGGTCTTAGCTTGCTTACACCCGGTTATCGGCCTCTAATAGTTCTCATTTGTGATAGCAACCCTGTTTGGCGATATTCCATGGAGTGCCTTGTAAAAGGACTCAATTGTCGTTTTGTTACGGTCAACGATGCACCAGACACTATCCGATACGCGTCTGGCGACATTAAATTCGACATGATTTTTACTGAATTCAAGTTTCCCAAGACTAGCGGTGCAGAAGTAGCACGGGTTATTCGTACGACCTTCAATCCTAATACAGATACCCCGATAGTGTGTGTGACGAGCTATGCTCCTGAAGCTTCGAACGCAGCACGGTCTAATTTCACGAGTATTATAACCAAGCCTCCAACAGCTGAAAAGCTGAGTATAGTGTTTGAGAAATACTGTGGCTGGAGGCCTAAAGAACCTAAAGAGCCTAAAGAGCCTAAAGAGCCTAAAGAGCCTAAAGAGCCCAAACCAGCTCTAAAGGACATTTCTATATAGTTTTATTTTTATTTTTTATATTTATTCTGGTATCACAAAAGTCTGTTCCATAATTAAATTTATTTATTTTTGGCATGTCCCAATTAATCGCAGGGCTAAGCCGCTAAGCTTTGATTTCCCCAACCCACAGCAACAACCTCCTAAAGCCCCATTTAATTTATTTCAAAATACTATTCTCCCTTGAAAAACAACCAAAACACAAAGTAAAAAGCATTTTGTTTCCTTGTTTTTGTACTTGATTCTATTGGAGATCCAGGGACTTTGACCTTTTTGCTGCAAATTCTACTCACAAACCATGAACAACCAATCTGTATGTTGTCTTCTTTCTGAATTATCGTTGCCATTGCTAGCACAAGGGTTCTAGTATGGAGGAAGTCCTTTTGGGTACGCTTTGATACTAATTGTCCACTGTATTTCCATCTAACTTATAACAGTCAAAGTCCTTATCAACTCTTTCGCCAGGGCTACGAAATGTCCAGATTTGGCCTTCATAGCTCCCCTTACGGCGGTGCTGGAGACGATGGCATGATTTCATTCTTTAACGAAGTCGACGATATCAAGAAAAACCTCGTGCAGTATGATGATAATGTCGAGCGAATTGAGTCTTTACACAGAAAGTCTTTGTCTGATATCGGTGATGACTCGCAAACCTTCACGCATAACCAAATCACCAGCCTTACTCAGGAGACTTCTGCATTGGCTCAGAGCCTGAGAAACAGAATCAAGTCCCTTGAATCAAGATCCCAAAGAGATTCTAC
>JAKTYJ010000353.1:0-10583 GCA_030674515.1 Geotrichum armillariae | reverse complement strand
ATTCTCCTTCCTACTTGTCTCTCCTTATTATTCACTTTTCAACTCATTTAGATAACCTTTATTTATGAATTATTTTGGCAAGGCCGTGTCTCTGGACTTTTGCTGCTGAACCTTTGCAACAGCGTATACAATACCTGAGACGAAACCAAGGAAGATGGCAGAGACAGAGTAGAAAGTAACAGGAGTATCAAAAAAGATCAGACCAGAAAGAGCCACGGGAAGCTTGTTCAAAGCTCCAACCATGGAATAAGTGGTTGAGGAAGTAACACGGACACACCATCCTGAAGTGTACGAAATACCCAAAGAGAAAAGACCAGAAAGAACCATGAGAAAGAAAATGGAGTTTCTGGTGTCAATGGGGAAGTTACGCATAATGTTCTCGGTAGACCAATCTTCAAAGATAAGGGATCCAAGAAGGAGAACAGGAATAGAAAGCAAGTTGTTGTAGAACATGGTATCAAGATCAGTAAAATTGGTGAGCTTAATACGCTTGCGTAGGAAAAGAACAAATCCAGCATTGGAAAGACAGTTGCAGAACATCCAGAAGTATCCGACGTTGAGTCCAGCGTAAGGACTTGCGGCCTTTCCGAGTTCAAGAGCAGCAGATCTGGCGATAGAAAGATCAGACCAAGCAGCAACAACTGAGGACAAGACAATAAGGGAGAAAGAAAACAGAGTCATGGGAGTGACGGAACCACCAAACCACAAAACCTCACCGTAGGCAATAAGAATAATAGTGACATTCTTGAAAATGGTGAAAACAGGAATAGACAGGTATTGCATTGCTTTGGAAGCAGTGTAAATCATGGCAACGAGAAGCACAGAAATAGGCAACCATCTCTTGGCTTCGGTAACGTTAAAAGAACGAAAGTTAACGATACCAGCAGCCTTAAGACCTTGAATAACCAGCAAACAGACCAGAGACTAGAAAATGTTAGAGACCACCACACGTTTTTCAAAGATTTCACGCAAAGATAAGAACACGTACCTGAATAGCCAGCAAAATGCAATTGAAGTTAAAGTTGCCAACTGACAAAACGTATTTGTTGGTAACTGTCATCAGAATAGATGAAGCACAGTACGAAAAAATGGCGATATGAGGGCTATTGAGGATGCTAGATCCAGCATTAGCGGATCTAGATCCCTTGGGATCTTCTTCTTTCTTATCAGGGAATGACATGTTTAGACTAAAGAATAATACTCTAGGTTGATGATTATTGGAAAAACCAAAAAAAGAAGGTTTTGTGTTGGACTTCTAGGTTGGAGGTGAAAAGAAGGTGAAGAAAGAAAAGGATAAGAAGAGGACACGAGAATTTAAAATAGGAGAATTTTTCGAAAAAAATACAGAAAAAACGAAAAAAAAAGAACGCTGGAACGCCAATCCGTCAACCATGTCAACTACTCTTTTTGCTCTTTTGAAACGTCGTTAATATATAAAAAATAGTCGACTTTCTAGATAGAATCATAGATATGACTGAGAATTGTTCGATTAACAGCATATATTTTTATCTGATAGGCGTGTTCATCTTGGTGTTCTGAGCAGGAGTACATCTCCTACATTCGCTGGCGGATACCTGGCAATTCATACTTGAGAAATCAAGCAAGTGGGCAAACCTTGACGTAGTTTAGTTGGCCCAAGAGGTTGCCAGAGATAGGTGATATACAAGTAAACATGCAAGTATAGATGTGCCTAGAGATGTTTGAATGTGAGCTTCTTATTGCAAAGTTATTTACAAAGACAAGTTCGATATCGCAAGCCTCTTGAGATGGAGGAATTATAATTAACTGAAGAAGTTTGCTCCTAGTCAATTCTTGTAAGAATAGCCTTGCAGACTGATTCTACAAATCATTCTATACTAACTATGCATCTGCTTATATTTCAGTTGATGGTTTATTAATGGGCCTCGAAGGTGGATACAGAATACTCTCCAACTTGCAAGAAAGTGTATATCTACTCCTTAAATGGAGTCTTTTAAATATGTATGTCGGTGTCGTTAAGATTACTGGAAGTCTGCTGCCTTACCAGCCATCAAGAGTCCCACGATAAGTCCAAACAATCCAAGGACGGATCCGAAAATCTCAATAACCAAAATCTTTACAAATAGGGATCCATCAGCAGCATCGGAAACAGCAGCAGTTGCACCTGTGACACCAACACAGAGACCACAGATGAGGTTGGCTCCACCAACCGTCAAACCAGCCCAGAATAAAGAGTAGCCTGTATACAGGTTCTCTTTTGTTAGAAGCATGGAGCCGCTCACGTTTGTGAGTTTTGAGGAAAAGACAATGGCCATGATGAGACCGTAAATGGCAACAACTTCGCAGAAAATAATGGAAATCAAGTTCTTGGTCGTGATTCTGGGGGCCTTGACACCTGCACCTAGAATACTGGAACCAGTAACGAAGATGCCCCTGTAAAAGTTAGCAACTTGGACGTAAAAAAACGCGTAGAAGATAGAATGAACTCACCAAGCAGCACCAACTACACTTAAGCCAATACAAAGTGCGATACCAGTCACAGCCCAGGCATAAGGAGAAGTTGTTGACAGAAATTCGCCCACGTTGAAAGTTTCACCTGCTCCTGTGAAAAGTTGGTCTATACCAATGGTTAGAAAAGAAAACAAGAATAGAGAATATTACATACAGCCACCAACTAATAAGAGACCTCCAAGGGTCAATCCGCTTACACTGTAGCCATAGTAAGACATGATATATCAATATGTCGTCAAGTCGAAGTGTTGTGAAGTTTCTAGATTTCATTAGTTGCAATAATATAAACAAAGCTTTAAGTACTCACAAGACAGCTAACAAACAAAAAACAATTGGCCGTGTATCAAGAACCCTGCTTCGTGAAATATGCCAAAGAAGGTTGAAGATGGAGGTTTTCAAAGGTTTTGGCTGCGTTGCTGCTTTTTTTTGTTGTTGTGGGAAGAATATATACAACCCCAACCCTGGATTCAATATAGGTTACCTCCCAGCAAATAAGTCTTGAACTATCGCCATACAATTCACAAAATGGATGGACATCGAGGTAAGAATTGAGGAGTTGAATGTATACATGTGTAAGGCTAATAAGAGAAGCTCAACCGGTGCTTGCACAGATTCCTCTCATAATCTCACCATTTATTCAACCACCCAAAGCTGTTACACTTCCTTTCAACTTTAACAAACTTCCACCATCAATCCCACCGCCACCTTCAAATTGCACTGTGGAAGATGTTGAGAATATCTCAAAAAGCGCGAAACAAGTCCAAGAATTTATAGAACGAACTAGGACTGAATTGCAAGATGAATACAAACAGTGGCGTGTAGAGGTTGAGAGGAGAGAAGTAGAGGAGAAACGAAGAATCGCACCGGGGTACTTGGATTCGGGGAATCGAATGCTACAGCCTGCAGTTGTGAGGAAAGCAGAACCATTAGAGCAGATCAATAGTACAGATAGTACAAGTGGAAATGGCTCGTCGACACATACACAAGTAAATGATATAGATAAAGTATTTGGAACAGTTCATATTTCATAAACAAGACAATCATCTACACAATCTAGTCTAACCTTCCATGCTTCGCTTGCGACCTCTCATCCTAACATCTTCCAATTTTCTCAGAATCTCTCTAATCTTAGCAGGACCGCCCAAAGCCTTACTCTCCTTCGTTTCAAATGCACTCGTATAACCATCTAGCAACCATTTATTATAAACGTCACTATGCACAGGATGAGTACTATTGACAGCACGTTCCAGTACATACAAATCAACCGCTTTATCTTCAGCTAAAGTTGACTGACTGCCCAATCCAAAATCAATCAAAACTGGTTCATTAGTACCTTCTCGTAAGATGATGTTTGAAGTCGTTAAATCACCATGGACGACGTCGTTTAAGTGGAGTTTTCCGATTTCTTGACCGACTCTCGTTAACACCGATTTCATTGTTTGATCTTCTTCAATAGTAACAGGTAAAGAAGAGTTCAGTTTTTCAGATTCCCAAATCCAGATTTTGACTGAACCATTACTTCCACTATCATGGTCTTCCCCAGTACTGATTTCACTGGCAGCAGTGGGTTGAGTGCCAACATCTTCCATCCAGAGCAGACCTTTTCTAAAGTCTGCAAAAATCAACTGTGGCACGTTCACACCTAGTGTTGACAGTTTATGAAGTAATCTTGCTTCAGCAAGAGTTCGGTGTTTGGTTAAAGAAGCATCGAGGATCGGGTGTCGGTAAGGCTTAGGAGGTCTATATTTGACAATATACGTCGAGTTTGCTGGTGCTAGTTCAGCTGAGAGGTATGGGTGTGTGTTGGTACGGTATACGATTGCTTCAGCGCCTTGTGAAACACGTTCTAAAGGAATGGACTTCGTAATTTCGCGAAGCTGAAGTTCAAGCTTTTCAGTCATTTTTATGTGGGTGGATGGTAGTTCAAGTGGAAGAAAAAAAGTTTTGGGTGTGAAAAATATCAATTTCTAAAAGGCCGAGAACTAGGCCCATACAAAAAAGCTCAGAGTATTCATGAGGGTCAAACCTTTAAATAGATATCGAATATAACTTGGCTCACATTAAGTCAAAGTGAAATATAGTTAAAATTGGCTGAAAAACCTGTGTCAAAAGAATTATATCTTACTCTGGAGTCTAAATGAAATGTCATTCCGTTGTTACAAAGCTGTTGGCTGTTCTATTGAACGCTACCGTCGTCAAGCTACCATGATTGTTTCTGAGTTCAAAGAGAGCGGTCTTTAAAGGGCTACTATTTCCCCCATTTTGACTTGCCTTCTAGTCCTTCTGTACTTGGAGAAGGGTTAATTCTTTGTGACACATTCTCAACTTGAAAAGCTTTATCCCGAGAAACAGTATTAAATTAAACAAATATATATCAATTGAGCTTGAGCTATTACAAGTTCTTTAAACTGTACATTTACAAGAAATAAAAATAAGAATTATAACTTCTAGGTGTATTTAATTTCAGGCTTTTTGGGAAGGCTTGCAGAATTATGGATGGCAGTAATATTAACCATAAAATAAATTTTCACCAAGTCGTCTAAAAATGGTAGGGCGTTAGAAAAAGACATAATGATTTAAGTATACCTAGATGGTAATTAAGCCAAATCTGGCGTGTCTAACTAATATCGTATAAGTTTAACAAATAAGTCTCCGAGTTCTAACCAATCTCAATTGTAAATGACCACACTCAAAAAAAGAAGACTATGTTTATTATTATTATTATTATCTCCATCATTAAAATACTCTCTTACATTATTGCTTCTTCCTCTTCCTAAGATTAAGGATGGATAGGAATGAAATTGCCTATGATGCAGCTCGGACTATAAAAAAAGTTAGTACACTCTTTAACAGCTTAGCACTCTCGTTATACTCACATGTTATACCGATCCCTTTGAATCGTAAACGAAAAACAACATGCTCTTCTTTTCCTTCGATCCCTCGTTCTCAAATTACAACTCGTCAAGACCGCTTTCTGGCCAGAGTCAAACGCGATATTGCCATACTTTTCCCAGTAATTAACTGCTGATTCCTCGCTCATCAACTCGTAGATTACAAGTTTACCATCGCGCAGTTCGTCTACGTTGACTTCGACTAGACCGGCGAATTCTTTGTTGCCACGGTATATTTCACCGGTACGACGCCATAGACAAGCGGGAATAGCCATGCTCGTGAATACACGGTCGTAGTCGAGCAACATCCGTTCAAAGGCTTCTTCTACTAGAACTAAATCCAGATCCATCAAACTTTGGGCAATACTGCGGAACGCAGGGCGAAACACGGATAATGGTTTTAGGATCCGTTGCTTTGAACTCACGTTCATGTAATTGTCCATATACTTTTGCAATCTCGCGTAACCTCTTGCGTAGTTGAATGGTTGTAATAAACCAGCTTCTACTTTAGCTTGAATCACTTGTTTCAACCTTTCTTCTGGTGACACGTCTATAGTCGGGTCTGCGGCTGTCAGGAAGAACTTATCGCGGGCCGAGTCTGACACCACAGGCTGACCACCTGGTCCAATGGTTGTAGGAGTATCAGGAGGAATCACGTTATACGAAGGTCTATTTGGTATCATTTGAACTTCTGGACTCAGTGGTTGTGGAACTGGATCATCAATCATACTCAGGAAATCACCTAGTGACGCGAATTCGCTGTTTGCATGTTCAGAGTAAAACAGAGTTTGATTGAACTCATGTGTTTGTGCCAGGATACTTTGTGACCCCCAGTTAAATGGAGCTGTGATTGCGTTTGACGTCGTTTGTAAAGGTCTGTTGATGATTGTAGTGGTGCCTGGAATTGGAATTGCTGGGCCCGTGCTTTCGTTCATGTTTTGTTGTGGCTGGTGAGCATGGCTAATCTCCTGAAATACGGAGGATCCTTGAAACCCTGGCTGTGGTTGAGACGTCAATACCATTGCTGTTGAGAAATGAGCAGAGACTGGACTGGGTTCAATAAACTCATTTGTAGCGGTTTGGGCGTTATCTAAATCATCGTCGTTCGACTCCTTGCTTTTCTTCTTAGGTTCATCCCGACACAAATGTCCTATATTCCGTTTAATACATCTGCTACAGGGTCTTCCTTCGTCACAGGTCATGTGAGACCTACGACAGTAAACGCAGGCCAGGTCTACTTTTCGCCGTTTGGATAATTTCGCATTAGGTGGAAGGATTTGAGGATTGGCTTGTGATCCACTAAGGGGCCCACGTTTTCTGATAAGTTGATTATTGTTCCGATCAGAGTTGTCGATAGGATGAATAACGGACCCCGAGGAAGACAACTGATGAGCTGGAACCGAGGTGGTGGAGGAGGAGGAAGAAGAAGGGCTGTCAGTGACGAGCTGTTGTAAGGGTACAGTTAGAGAGTCCGGCATCTAACTTGGAATTCGAGATTCAAGATCCAAGCAAAAGGCAAAAAATAAAGTAAAAGAAGTTAAAGAAGAAGAAGAAGAATGAAATTTGGAAAAAGAAGAAGATAAATAAAACAAATAAATAGATCAGCAATGCGTAAATTGTGGGGGAAAGCCTTCTGAAGAGAAAAAAAGTAGATAGAAATTTTGACTTGGAGGGGCAGGGCGGAAAATATCGGAACAATGAACAAAAACCTTTAGTAGAACAGTTCTACATAGGAGGCCTCTCAGTTCGTGTTGGCCTCATTTTTTCAGGTCGCGTCTCGTCTGCCAGTTTTGCACTTGCAGCCGCAGCAGCGGCAGCTTGACCCCAATCACCAGGCATATGCTCACTGTCGTCTTCTCCATCTGCATCCCATTCGACTACAATTGTAGGTGTATGTGATGACGGTGAAGGTTCTTCATCACCAACAGGCGCGTTGTCTGTTTTAACCGAAAGCAAAGGTTTCTTGGACTTGTGTAGCGTGACGCGTCGAAGTAGTTTACCTGTAGCAGGCGAGACCACTGTTTCACTAGGAAATGGTGTGATGTCGTTGCTCCGAGCCTCAAGGGTGCTGCTACTACTACTACTACTACTACTACTGGGAGCATCGTCAACACGATCACCAAGGCTCAGCAGCGCATCATGAAGATCTGAATGAAAAGTCTCAGTATTAGGAGCATCTTCAGGCTGTGATACCCAACCAGCGGGAGGCGAAGGTGGTGGTGAGATGAAAAACAAGCGTCCTTGATCTGGCAGCCTTAAATGATTATCCTCTGATTCAACTTCGTATAATGGTGTATGTTTGTCATAGTAAGCCTTGATCTCTTTACCTGGGATTGCCTGAACTACTAGACGAGCACGCGCTGCGTCTTGTACAGTTTGAAACACAACAATAACACGGCCAAAAGACTTGAGATTGCCCCAGTGGACAATAGGGATTTCATTTGTTTCAGTTATGAGAAGTTGGATTTCCCTAGTCAAGCAGATCGTTTCTGTAGAATCAGCGAGTTCTGATATGTCGGCAGTTTCACTGGAAGGAGAGGATCGTATAGGAAAATCTGAACGGTCGAATCCAGACAGGATCAAGGTGTTGGAAGGCTCCGACTTAGCTAGGGAGGTAGATGTTGAAGCAGACGTAGAATCCATAATGTTATAATCTAGTTATATGAAGTAGTATACAATTGATAGAAAAGAAGGAGTAGAGTTGAAGATATCATGGCTTGGAGGTGAAATGGCTTGGTGAGGAAGACTGCGGTCAATGGGTTAGGGTACTTAATAAGCTTAATTTCAGCCTGCCCATGGAACACCATTATAAATAGTATAGACTGTGGTATTAAAGAATAGTCCGAGTATCTGTAAAGAAGTAGTCAAGTCATATAGAGACTGGCCGATATCATATCAGCAAACGCAATGTTCAATTTTTGCTATATAGTACGTGAATCTACTGTTTTCTCCTTCGTACACCACCAGTTGACTTTGTCTCTCCAGCCAACTTAGCATTAGCCATCAACTCCTGTCTATCAATATTGGCCAGTGCATCCTTCATAAAGATATCATCACTAAGACGCTTCTCAATCATTTCCTCAGCCAGCTGTTTCTTGACTTGAATCAGCAACTGCGCATCCTGTTGCACGGGAATCAATTGGTGTGCAAAAACCTGTGTGCTTTCATATGAGACATTAGCACTCAGCAGTTCAACAAGTTCAAGTTGTTTCTGGAATTGCTGCATGCCCTTTTTGGTGTGCAAGGGGAAACTGCTAGGTCCGGAAGGGATTAAAGGACCGAGCTGGTTGATTGCAACAAAACTGGTAAGCATCAGGTTGCGGTAAATTTGGATAAGTTGGTATGGTGCAATTCCCAGCCATCGCATAACGGGGAACATAGCGTACAATGTGGGTGTAGACCGTGTCATGATTAACAATTCAACAAGGCAGCCTGTAGTTAAAATGTAGTATCTCCAGGGATGACCTGTTTTCCCAAACCCGAATAATGACATGACAGCCAGGACGAGGAACGTACCAGCGTAGAAAGTGAAAATAGAGTCTTGCACGCCTAGCATCACAAACTCAGACATTGAAGAAGCAGCCCCATCAACATGCTGTCCAGCGGTTTCTAAACGTTTAGACCAGATCATGGCTTTTTCACCAAATCGGTCGTATCCAAAACGTAGTACTTGGTTAGACAACATGTCGTAACTAGCTTTGATTGCGAGCCATTTCTCTTCTACTTCAGGGCCGGATCCACTGGCCTTGTCAGGATGGAATCTCAGTGAAAGCTGGCGAAACGCTTTTCTCAAGCCGTTGGCGGACGTCTCAGCGTCTAATTCGAGGATTCCATAAAGTCCGTTCGAGGTAGACATGGGACTGAGTGGGTTCGTGACGTTCCAGACTGACTCTACCAGCGAGTACAGCAAGTACAGCGTAATAACACTGGCATGGATGTATCGTTTGTGTCGTTCGTACTTGGGAGATCCAGGTGTAGGCACAGTTTCGCCTAATGGAATTGCAATTTTATAGTAAACAAGTTGTATAAAGTACGTGGCATAAGTCGGAATAAAGAACCAACCCACCAGGGAAAGAGCAGTACCAGGTAATGCTGTAGTGCTACTCATTTTAAAATTTGAAGATACTGAGAGGGATGAAAAGAAGAGGGAGGAGAAGGAATCATTTTTATTTTTTATTTAAACGAAATTTAACTTTTAGTCGCGTAAAATCGAGATCGTTGACAGTTTTAAGGTCGATATAAGAGGATCAGAGTTTTGCCTTGTTTAAACCGACCCTTGACCAGGCACATGCACCACTGAAAAAAAAAGAACAGCACCTCAGTGAGCAAGAAATATCAACACAATATTGACAATACTAATGACTACGGATTACCCAGAAATGAGTGTTAAAAGTACACCCGAATCGAGTATAGAGGATATGACTGTTGAAGTGTCAGAAGAGACTGTTAGTACAGTCCCTGCTCAGCACATTCAGGAGAAGTCTTTAGATCAAGATAATGATTCTAGCGAATTTAGTAAGGCTGTGGATGTTTCTAAGGCTGATTCGAATGAAGAAGAGGTAGTGGGGAATACTCCAGACAATTTGAAAAAGATTGAGGAGCAAGAGGCTCAGGTAGAAGACGATTTTCAGAATGATTTCAGCGAAGACGACGAAGAAGATGCTCAAACCAGTTTATCAGCGGACGAGTTTCAAAACAACACACAAGAAGGTCAGGACGACTTTGACGACTTTCAAGAAAATGAAGGAGAAGACGAAGATTTTGGAGATTTCGATGATTTTGATGACTTTGACGATTTCCAAGAAGAGTCCAAGCAAGACGACTTTACAACAGCAGAAGAACTACCTTCAGAACCACCAGCACCCGTGGTACCAGTTAAGTCTATCAACTGCTTGTCTGAGACGGATTTCTCTAATTCAGCCAACCTACAAGCTTCAATTGCATCCATCCTCTCTGCAACTATCAGACCTACGTCTTCATCAAATTCATTTGCATCTTTTCCATACTCACAGCAGAGTAATAATAACACAAGGTCTAATTTGGACACAGCGACTACGACTACGACAGCAGACTCAGATAGTATAAGCACAGATGAAGATGAAGAAATGGATCTAGGCGCTTCGAGTGGTAGCAACAATTATGGATTACCCAGGATTGTGACCTCGACGCATTCACACCAGCAAAGCCGTAGCTCGCTCAACA
>JAKTYJ010000352.1:0-10604 GCA_030674515.1 Geotrichum armillariae | reverse complement strand
GTGGTAGCCGCAGATTGGTAGGGTTAATCTGATCGAGAGTGGTATTTTTGGCAGCAAAAAGCTGACCAACAAGAGTAGAAATAAAAGTAGCATCAACCTCACGATCATTAGAAGCATCGTAGATGAGTGCCTCAGAACTAATCTCGGGAACACTGTCAGCATTGCCTGACCACTCTTTGTTTTTCAGGTATGCAATTGCCCAGTTGCCGTAGGCTTCGGTATTGCCATTTTTAAGCCACTTGAACAGTGTAGTAAGAATATTAGTGACGGACTCTTTTTGTTGCTCAGTAAGTTTGGTTTGTTGATCAATAAAGCCCTCAGATTCGAGTTGCTGGTCAAAAACTAAAGAGCTATGTACCAGATCCCATTTACTGTCGTGTGAAATAACACCCTTTCCGAGGGATTCTAGAAGACTTCCAGTGCCAGGCTCCACAGGCAGACTGACGATTTCAGTCTCGGTGAAACCAATTGCAAGAGAGTTTTTATTTGAAAAAGCTGCCAGCTGGATAGGCTTATCCAAGACACGCTTAGAAAGAATGGTATTGTACTTTGTGTCGACAAGCTTAAGAGTATCGTCATAAGATAAAAGAATACGATTCTTGCCTACAGGAAGAATACTGGCCTTTTCCGTAGGAGTCTTTTGGTTGCGGCGAACTTGAATAGTAGACACAAGAGCCAAATTTGGCAGCGAGTATGTCGAGAGAGAGAATGTATGAGGATCAAAGTACAGAAGAGAACCCATATGCAGGGCAAACACTCCACTACTTGTACTGGTTTTTACTGTATTGTAAACGAGTTCCTTTCCATCAGACTCGTCAAGAGCGACCATACGGACCTGGACTGAAGTATCTTTGGAGGTGGGGTTTCGTAAAACAGTAACAAAAAGACCATCTTCAGGCATATCGGCGTGACCAGAAGCCAAGTAGTCATGGAACAAGACTTGCAGAGAAGAGTCGGGGTTTTTGGAAGTCCACTCTACATTTGCAGTCCCTTCGTCGCTGACGGAAACACACTGAACATTTCCGTTCTGAAAAAGAAGGTAAATAGAATCGCTGTCTTGAGAGGAACGGATATCAATAATGGGTTCGCACTTCTCGAGCAAAACTTGCTCTTCCTGCTCTTCGTCCTTTGATTGAACCGAGATTCGGCGGAAGGAACCAGAACCGTATTTGTTAATAGTAGCAAAGTAAACAAACTGAGAGTCGTCATGTTTCACAGACTGAACAGCCATGACCTTGGTAACAGGTGAAATTGCATGAGTCCAAACGAGTCTGGGCGTAGATTTCAGCGAGTACATGGCCAATGAACTGTGTGAGATACCCAAGTATATCCGAGAAGAGTTGCAGTGCATAGCTGCCCGTAGGTCTAGCTTACTAGACGTCTGAGGCAGCTCAGAGATAGCATATGGTGGCAGTATTTCAGGCATTTTTCTGGTGTTTGGAAAGATTCACGATCAGATCAAAAATCTTGAATTTTGGAAATTTTTCATCGTCGTTCCTCCCAAATGGGTTAGGGTAGGGTTAGGCATATTATGTGTGATTCGGGCCATGTTGCGACCGAGACTCGAACTTTTCCATGAACCGATAATCTCTGATTTGTATGTAAACATGGTAAAGGAAGTAGTTTGTTAAGCAGAAAGCTATTATAATTTATGGATAATATTTGGCTACAAATGTTTATAAGTCCAGTATTAAAGGATTTCGGGGCTAGGGTATATTTGCAGTACTTTTTTTTCACCCACCATGAAATTGCAAACAGCCCAAGACAGGATTAAACAACAACTTCTGGTGATTTCAATCTAGCTGGCTGTACATATATCACAGAGAATCTTGGTACTTGCTGTTGAGCCCTCTTGATTTATTATAAACCGCTCACGCGAATAACTCATAAAAAATGTCGAAACGACGCGCTAGTGCCGAAACTTTGGCAGAACCCGAAGCCAAAAAAGTTCACACTGAGGAAGAGCCAGAAATAAACGCAACAGTAGCAGAAGCAGTAGAAGAAAAAGCTACTGAAGTAGTAGGAGAAGCTATTACCGAAGCAGCAGCAGCAGAAAAAACATCAGAAGCATCTGAAGTAGCGACATCTGAACCCATTAATGCTAGTAGATCATCGGTCACTATGCGATTACTGGTGTCTACAAGTCTAGGAGACGCGATTGAAGATGTGGAGAAGGGTATTTTCATCTCTCTTAAAGATGCAAGTGAATCTATTACAATAGGTGAAAAGATCAGAGGCTCGCCTGATCGAGTCGTGACGGGATCAGGTGGCCCGAAACAATTGGCCGAGGTTTTTGGCAGGATAGCAGAGTTTGTGGCTACAAGTAACTGGGGTAAGCATATCCCGGGATCCGAAGCAGTTACCCCAGCAGCACCAGTTAAGAAGGGCCGCGGAAGAGGAAATCAGGCAGCAGTAGCGGCAGCAGAGAAGGCGGCTCAAGAAGAGAAATGGGAAATCAAAACTTATTCGGTAAGACTACTAGTTCCAGATCATATCGCGTTGAGCGCCTTGACCCCTCCATCAGGTTCAGGCAAGCTTAATCAACTAAAGGCTATTGAGGAGTCAACTAAAGCGACTCTCGAGCTGTCAAAATCCCAATTACCTTCGTCAACAGACAGATCAATGGTTGTACGAGGAAGTATCGAAGGGCTTAAAGCCGCTATTGAGAAATTAGCTACGTTATACGACGCTGAAAAGGATAGCTTGGCATTCTTCCCTGCTATTCCCTATGTCCCCAGAGTGGTTACTGGTATCTACGGCCACCCTGAGACATTTCAGCGACAAATGCTGAACCAGACGCTAGCTGCGACTAATCCTTATCTGATCCCAGTAGCCGACGTGGTTGCTACCAGTGAGATGATGCAGAGTGTCGAGCTTCAAGGTGAACACTCAACAGGTAGTGTAGCAGCAGTATCGACTGGTAATACCATTATTCCCACTGCTGTCTCTGGTGGCGCTGGAGATGACGTTTCACACATCACCACTCAAGGTGGAATGCAGCAAGCTCAACTACAGGCGCAAGCTGCTATTCCTGGGCAACAGCTAACGCAACAAATATTTATTCCAAACGACATGGTCGGCCCGATTATCGGCCAAGGCCGTATAAAGATCAACAAGATTCGACAAACGTCGGGCTCCATGATTCGAATAAACGAGCCCAACGAGGGTGGTGAGCAAGGAGCAGCAAGCGGGGTTCCCTCAGCAGGTGGACTTTCTGGGACAGAGCGGATGGTTACTATTATCGGTACACCAGAGAGCAACCAAATGGCACTGTATTTGTTATATCAACGAATTGAGAATGAGCGACATCATCATGCGAAAAAGTAGGCCCTTGAGCCTAGTTTGTGCTGCATTTGGACGTTAAACAAGAGTATAAAATTTTCAAAAGAGATAAACAAGGTAATAAATAAAAAAAATACAAACTGAGCTTCTTGAGCAATGAAAAGCGTTTACGCATGGAAGGATCTTCCGCATGATTCCATTAACATTCTATAAAGAACAGACTTCTCACACGAGCATTTCACTCTCTGGTGTCTTTCCAAAGTCTTTCCAAAGCCTTTTTAAAGCCTGAAATTCAGAGGGAAGTTTGACATTTTGGATTTCTAAATGTTAAAGATGAAGACAAAGCGTGAGTAGAGCTGCATCATATGACGTAGTGAAGTGTAGGGCGCTTGAGCAGTTGAACAATAGAAGAAAAATATGTGGAGTAAAAAGAACAATAGTAGCAATTGAATATATATATACAAGGAGGCCTAGTACTTGTGAATTGCTCAAGTGAATATTTGAGAACACTCTAATCACTTTAGTCCTTCATATTTATTGTCTTGGAAAAAAAATAAAGAGAGATCTCTAAGCCTTTTGTCGCACACTTATTAACAATATTCTTAACCTTTTTTTTTTCTTTCTCTCTTTTTGTTTCAGTAATTAATGCTGCTTTAACTAGATAGACGAACGTGAAAAGTTCTAAAGACGAAGAAACCTCACATGTCTGATTTCCAGCGGCTTCAATATAGCAGCAGCGATAGTAGCAGCTCAAGCCATACCCACCATCATCATCGTATTGAGAATGAATGCGGGAAAAGCATAAACAGTGGACCATCACCATTCAGCAATTCCAAACCTTTGAGACAAGACCAATTGCAACGACAAACAGACCTCTATCAGGTAGACAATCAACAGGGCTCATCTTCTTTGCTTTTGAATCAAGAAGTAGGATCCAACAGCTACTACAATAGCGCTAGCATGAATTATTCTGCGACATCCGTCAAACCTATTGTTCCGCCTTTATGTCCTAGACGAAATCAATCTGTAAATCGAATTTCAATGAAACGAGTCGAACAGCAACAAGAACCAATGCCAATGCTGCAACAGCAGTTTGAATACCCTCCGCAACAGAGACATCAGACTTTGAATAATTGTTCCGCCCAGCCTTTACAGCAACAGCAGCCACCGTCGGTTCAAAAATCAGAGACGCCCAACTTTAATGCTTCTTCTTTTGAAAACAATAGTACAAATTCTTCTTCTTCCTCTTCTTCATCTACTTCATTCAACTCTTGTTGCAGTGGTGAAGGCAATAACTCAATGTACTATACTACTACTACAATAGCGGCTGTGGATAGAGATCCTTCGCCTGGCCACCAGACAAACTACTATGGACACGCTAGGAGCGGAAGCAACTACTATTCGTCTCCAAATGTCAGTCCCTCAAAATATGGGCCTGGGTCAAGGTCAAATAGCTTTCACAGCAAAAGTTTGTCAGGATCAAGCTTCGATTTTGGTATAGAAGCAACCATCACTCTTCCAGTCCAACGAAGTGGGTTAGTGGTTCCGCAAGGGAGACATCAGTCCAAGCAAGAAATTAAACATCATGGCAGAAGCCAAAGCGAGGGAGGTGGGGGAGGAGGAGGAGGAGTAGGAACACTTGGAAGAGCGGCCACAACAGGATCGCCACAAAAGTACATTTATTACAAAAACAGAGCGCATCACCAGCGTCATAACTCTAGTGCAACGACTAGTTATATGGAAGCAATCCCCCAAGGTCTACAACTTTCACCTAGCAGGTCCAACAGCATCAAAAGTCAGCAACAATTGTTTAATACACAAAGACGTCTCTCTATGGGTTCTGGATATGGAACACCTCCTGCTTCATTCCATCATCGTCGACTAGACAGCACATCGTCACGATTCAGCCAAACTAGTCGAACGTCTTCTGAGTGCCAGCATAGCAATGTTTCAGGATCAAATTATGTTCAAGAGCTTCGACGTAGAACAGCGACTACTTGGTGCGATATCCCTGCTTCAGTATGGGGAGTTCCGATTGGAATAGCTGATTTGACGTCGACAAGTAGTACACCTACTTTACCTAGTTCGGCTGGAAATAGTAAGAAGAGTTTATCAGTATCTCGTGCTGCGTTAGCGTCGCAAAGACGTACAATAGATATCCGGCATTCTCATTTAACACCACGGTTGCTGGCAAGCGAAGTAGATGACCATGATGGATATGACAGTACCTCAATTCTCACAGCAACCAACAATAACGATGGAGAAGCTAAGAATGGGCAACAAACTTCATCAAGGAGATCTAGTAATATCATGGGTTTAAGCATTTTTGCAATCACAGGTAATGGCGACGACATGTCTAGAATACAGAGTACGACGCTTGTATCTCCAGTAATGTCTAACTCAGTATCTTCATCGCTTGGTAATATCTCAAGGCCTCCCAGGTCAAGGTCACCAAGTGAATCCAGTGTTAAGAGTATTGAAGAAGAGATTCAGAAGATTAGACTGTTTGTGGCCAACCCTTAGATGTCAAATATTTATTTCAAGTAGCATCTAGACTCCAGTCAGTTCAGACCTAAATGTCGGATATCATCTACGAATTCAGTCCTTCATGTGCTTGGCTTTGAATAAGTCCAGGCACAATGATTTCTATGGGCGTAGTACATGACATTACATTACTTTGAGGACATCAATACGGATAAACTTATTGTAGAATTGTTCCGCGGACCCAAGTACATTGCATACAGTAACTAACAGCTTAAATCTGCACAAGAATCGAAATGTTTGCACGTTCAAATTCGAGACTTACCGACAGACAAGCCGGGTGCATTTTTTTGCGAAAGAGACCGACTTCATACATTTTCTTAAATTGGCCGGTACTCTGTCAACTTGATTAATCCGGGTTTTCATAGTAAGCAAATTCTTAAGCGTGGATTTAAGCGGTGTAACATTTCTCCGCTCCCACCTAATTTTTTTTTTTTTTCTTTCAGAATTCTTTCAATTCTTCTTTTCTTCAACTCTTCTAAATGAACCAGAGTTGACCACGAAAGTACAGACCGACCATCTGTATACATATATATTACAGCTATAGCTACAGCTTTTATTTCAAACAGACATTCTTCATCATGGGCCAGACTCTCAGCTCAAGCAACAACAAACTCACTCCAGACCAGGTTTCCCGGTTGTTTGCAGCTCGGTGTGCGAAACAGTTTAGTCCGATTGAAATATGGTCGTTAAAGGTTTGTAACGCGTGAATTGGGATTGTGTGTGTCAAGTGTTAACAGAGCTTAGGATACATTTGGGCAGCTTGCTGAAGCTGAAGGCGATATTGTATACTGGAAACAGGATACTTTGTAAGATGAAATCTATCTGTGATTGAAACTGAGACTAACTCTTGCAGTACGAAATACCTGGGTATCCCTGATACGGCAGTAGGAGTTGGCAATTTACTGTTCAAATCAGCATCCTTCCTCGCAAGCTTTCCTTTTATTCATTCCATGGCCCCAGCGCCTCTGACTGTGGAAAACATTATTAAAGTCATTGCACTGTGCCAGGGTAAATACAAAGGGCTACTACGGACAGACTACGATGTTGTTCAGCTTATATTCTTGTCGTTTGCCGTCATTGAGAACGAGGTTAAAGAAAAAAGCGAGAAACAAGGAAACCAGCCAGCTAATAATCTAGTCGATGACGATGAAGATGATTTAGTAATGTTTACGCTGTCTGATATGGACGCGTGGGATGAATTGGAGGTTGTGCAAAAGCTGGACAAAATTGAAACAGCCAACAGCTACATAACAGGACTCGATATGCTTCATCTGATTTCCTTCTTACTTGCAATCAGCAGCTTGAAGGCTCCTGTCCAACTTGCTGAACTTTCTAGTCATTTTGAACCACAAAACTACGCTAAATTTAAGCGTGGTGCTCTGGATTTGATTCGGGCTATCCTTCCAACGATTGTCACCGAAAATGACCTGCAAAACACTAAAATCACGTACCCGCAGTTTAAGCCCATGTACGACTCAGTGTTTCCGTATCTTTTACAACCTTTGGGCGAACTCTATGGCTTGCTATTGTTTAGCAATTCGCTAAACAAGCGTAGACCAGTTGCGGAGGACAATGACAAAATCGAAGGCCTCTTTTCTAAAGAACTGCAGACTAAACTGGTAAATCCAGTTACACTTGCACAGATGGCATCGTTATTTGGCCATGATCGAATCTTTGGGCGCCTTAAAAAGCTCTACGTAGGTTCAGACGCTGGGTTTTCCATGCGATCTTTTGAAACCAAGGTATTTAAATGGAATGCGCCTACCTTTTTGTTAGTTTCAGGGCGCATTCTCAAAGCACCACATACACCCTCGAGCCGTGAAAAGTCGTTTGACGAACATATTCCACCCATGAAGAAACTGACTCACCAGCCACCTGGTAATACAGTAACTTTCGGATTATACCTAACAGCACCTTGGAAAGCCAGTAGCAAGGTATGTTTTGGAACCCATGAGTCACTTTTGTTTCAGTTGGAGCCTGTACAAGACAAATTTGTGTCGAACGCGGGGGTGTTGGCTAACTACGCATACTTTTCTCGACTCCAGCCTGGTGGCATTGGCGCAGGTTCTGCTCCTCCAATGAATATCCCACATATTGGAAGTGGCCATGGCCCCAAGGCTAGCCCCTTTGTGTTGGGCAATGTCTCGCTGACTTTGGACGAATCATTGGAGTTTGGCGTGTTTCGACATTTGGGTCTAGGCGGGTCATACAGACCTAGTGTGAGTCGCCCGACTGAGGAATGGGAAGACCGCTTTGATATTACGGAGGTAGAGGTATGGGGAGCTGGAAAGGATGAGGATTTGGAGGATCAGAAGAAGCGATGGGAATGGGAGGAGCGTGAAGCTTCATACCGAGCCCGGGTGAATGTGTCAAGTTTGAACGAGGATCGGGCATTGCTAGAGCTGGCAGGGCTGGTTGGCAATCATGGGTCAGGTGGATCAGTGTAGCTCCTGTTCTCCAGAAATCTTGTTGAGATCAATCTTCTTCATACATTCTATTTCGGCCTTTGTAGACTCTCGGTAAGTTCACATCATCATGCGAAGGTTAGGGCACTTCCAAAAAGAAAAAAAGAATTAAAAAAATATTACTGAGCTCAGCTACACATATTTTTTTTTCGACTTTACTGTCTCGTCTCAATTTTTAAAGCCCTTTTGATATTGTTTAATTTGAAGCTTATATACCACCTTGCTGCTCAAGGCTGATACTTCCATATAACTTTTTTTTTTTCTCTTGGTCAACGCATTTCTGGTGGCAACCCTCTGTCATCGCCTTTACACACACCACCACTCGGGATATCGTTACATTAATATGATTTCAATAGTTCCAAAAGTATGTTGAAATTTGTTGGTTCATGCTGACTGCAATGCTAATGAAAATTACTAGAAATTCCTGTTCTTTCTGCCGTTGAGACTAGGAGCCGATGTTATTGTGTCGTTTGGCATTCTGAATAAAGCATCTGGGTTTTATGGACTGGCATCTATTTTAACAGGCAAACGCATTTCAGCCATGGAATGGATTCTCAATATCTGGTCGTTAGTACTGCTTTCAGTGTTTATAATGGCGTTTTTAGGTGTACGGAATCGTCGTGCGCTGACGGTCCTGGCGTTTGCTCATTTCTACGTGGTGGATACATTGTTTATTATTGCGTTTACTATCTTTTTCTGTGTCAAATGGTTCAAAACACACCAAGTCTCGGATATGGCAGATGTCGCTTCCTCGGCCATTTCGCGACAGGTCCGTGAAATAGCAACTGCAACGGCTGCTACAGCCACTTCTACAGCAATCCCCAGTAACTCATCTACAACAGTGATGCTGGCTGCAGGTGCCGACTTTAGCGATTCTGCTAGTCTTGGACAAGAAACCGCTGTCTCCATCATTCTCACAGTGTTTGTACTGCTGGCAAGGATATACTTTACGTTTATCATAATTGGCTTTGCACGCCAACTGGTTCGTCAACATAACCTGAGGAGATACAACGGAACGCCACGCGGGTCATGGAAAGCCACTCTGCAGTCATGGCTGCTAGGTCCCATGGAATCCTTCTGGACAGGATTCACTTCTTCTTCCTCATCATCGTCATCTCCGTTGATGAGCCATCGTCATCACGGGCCTTCAGACTCAGTTGCATCAGATGCCATGCTGTTAAGCGACCACAAGAAGTTTGATTACGAAGATGAAGAATACATTAAAGATAATAGAGACGACTTAATGCCGTCACCATCAGGATCTCATCACTCTGGGTTCCGTCTGGCGTCTGCTAGTAGCAGTACACCAGCGGGGACTTCGTTTCGAGACGATGATGAAGACCAACGATAGAAACCCAAAAACTACTACTACCTAACTAAACCAAAACAGTGTAATTATGTATATTCATGAGGGAGACAAATAAAAAAGAGTGTCTCAAGTATTTATGAATATTTTGTATTGACATCAACCCATGAGTACAGTTGATTGGCTTTCATCTATCCAGGCAACATAACGCAGCAGATAGCTTGGCAATGTTATTTTTCTTGAAAAGGGAAAACTTATCTGATACTTCAATAGAAAGTTGGTCGGCTTTAAGGCATTGTATCCATTGATATTCTTCGACTTATACATAATAATTTCACCACGTACAAGTAGTTTTACTGATTGTCTTATTAATAAGCTGACTATGTTGAGTTAGATAAGCGTAAAACATGCACGTTATATGCAGGAATAGACTATTCCAAAAATATCTTTCTGTAATGTAGAACAAGAAAGTAGAACTCATTTTTCTCGTCTTTTCAACTTTTTGGTGAGGAGGGATACTCTACATCACATAGGCCATGTAATGGACCATTGCCTGCAAAAAACAGCTTCAAAAGAATATAAATACAAGGCCTTTTCCCCCGTATTTTTGTCAAGAATTTCTCTCTTTTCTTTGTAAACCCTTGATTTTTTTTATTTTTTTGTTTTTCAAGCTTTTTCTGGAGTAAAATACCCATTATCTTCCTTTGCAAGGATAACCTTTTGTACTACAAGAGTAATAAACTTATTTCTTTTTCACTAGCCTACTACCAGAGGATACTAGTGCGTTCTTCTTCTCCTCAACAGGCTCAGGCTCAGGCTCAGGCCAAAAAAAATAAAAATAAAAAAAATCAACTAGAAAATTTCTTAACAAAATATACTCTGCAAAAAAGGACACAGATCTCAATGATACTAAAATTTTAATTTTTATTTTAATTTCCTCTCCCCCCAACAACTAATATTAACATTTTATTTTTATTATTTTTTATATCGATCATTCGATCGTACCT
>JAKTYJ010000351.1:0-10616 GCA_030674515.1 Geotrichum armillariae | reverse complement strand
CCTGAGATTGACGATGTTGTTCTTGTCAACATCAAAGAGGTATGTCGCAGATACACCTAGTTCCTATGAACAGCCTTTTCAAGTGCAAAAGGGTTTAGCACAGGTAGAGAAAGACTTCTTTCAAGTATGTGAACAGTTGGAGCGGGCGAGGACTAAATTTGACAAAATATCAAACGCGTTTCGGACACTAGGAACACAAATGATTGGATATACTTTCGACTAGGCCCGACTAATTTTTGTAGAAAATCTTACAATTTTAAAATTCCAGCTCTAGTGAAAGTTACTGTATTTTGATTAGATTAATAACTATATAATGTTCTGGATTCTCTTTGACTCGGGTCTCTAAAGAATAAACGGGACTATTTCTTTTTAGTCAATTGTAAAGATTTTCACTGCCATAAGCAAATCTGCACTAATCAAACTTGAAATATACCTCCGCAAAACACTCAACTTCAAATACATTAGCCAAAAAAACTTGTTTTGTATTCTTTTGTTCTACAGCTACCTCATAATGCTGCTTTTTAATAAAATGTTATTACATTGGGTCATTAGTATAGTGGTAGTATGCCTGCTTCGGGTTGTAATCGAAGCTCAACGATTTAAAATTGTAATTGCAGGCGACCCCGGATCAAACCCGGGATGACCCCGTTTTTTGTTTTTGTCAAATTTTTGACATTACTTGTTTATTATTTACAAATATTTCTCAATAGAATCAACTATCTCAATTCTTCTGATAGCTTCTTCATGCAATCCTGCAATTTCACAGTATACCACTTTAATAGCATTGGGATCAGATTTAGCGGCAGAAGTTAAAACCTCCAAAGTCTGTTTGGGCTGATACTGTTCTGCGAGTAACTCGTCAGTCGGTGAATTGCAAATGTACAAAGTACCATCAACAAATGGCACAACAGAGGAGCCCTCAGTAAACTTTGACACATCGGTAGTCCATTGATATCGCTGATTACTAGGTGTAGCAGAGAAAGGACTGGCTTCATCCCAAGAACCAGTCTTATTTTCTCCAAAAGCTTCTTCCACAAAACCGCGATAGCCTTGATTCTCTGTGAGCAAAAGATCTAAAATGTAGATTCCTTCCACGCCAAACACTTTATGGCACTTTTGAATCAGCTTCAAACTGTCTGATTCAAGTCTTCCGTACATGAATATTTAGAGGGCAATATGAGCACCAGCTGAATGGCTGACCAAAACATATTCGTCAATTGAGTATTGAAAGATTATCCAGGTTTATTTTGCAATAACATACATATGAGCCGGCAATTTTATTTCATTTTCTCAAATAATAATTCAATTGAATTTGGCATCATCATTTCGTATATTCGCTTTTTATATTAATAAATGGTACTCGATGTATTCTAAAATTCCTTGGTTGTCTGATGCTGAATTTGAACCCTTCCTGAAAAGCTTGGGAATGAGTGCATCCAAAATTCAAGATCTATAAATGTGTAATTCAAAACAAAACCTGTAATACCTCTGTTAATGTTTGATAGTTCTTATATTTCAATTGATAAATTTATTCACTTGTTGATATTTTTGGTTTTAATCGTCTTATTTATTTAATGCTAGATAATATTGCAATCTATATATTTGAATTGTTCCCAGAAATTTTCCAAGAGTTAGCATCGAAAATATAAAAGTTTGATCAAGAGATAGTAAGTTCATAGCATTGTGCCGGGTATACAAAGTTTTTACCAAACCTGGGAAATCTTCTGCAGGCTGAACCGAATACCCTCGGAATGAATTTGGGACCCAAGTTTTAATTAAATTATTTTACTTTATTTTACTTTATTGTAATTTATAGCTCATAATTACTTCACAATTCATCTCTGACTTCCCCAAGAGTAATTTTTTCCTCTTTTGGGGTTGAACAGGCAATAGGACTGGTTACTTTGAAAAAATATTCGCAGCGTTCAGGTTCCGAAACGGACAAAACTTCATTTTGATTGCCGCAGACAAGCTCAACACTTGCACGTCGAATTGGACCACTCCAGCACTTAGAACCTTTCTCAAAATTCAAAGTCAGAGATTTGTTGTCATCTGAGTATTTCAGAGACTCGAAAGTTCCGAGATTGGTATTTTGGCCATTGCCCTTCTGGTAAGCCTTACCAGAGAAGCAAAATTCATAAGTGTATTCTCCAAGGGGATTGCTAACACAAGTGCCCTTCAAGCTTCGTAAAACATCATCATGTCCATAATCGGCTGAAATATCATTTTCAAGTGTATAAAGTTCAGTGTTGACCTTAGAAAGTTCGCCTTTATGCTTGTTAATCATATTTTGTAGTAAAGTAATTTCTACAGATTCTGTTTTAGAATCTCTAGAAGTACTCAAACCCATCGGGTCAAAGGAAGCATCAGCTAGAATTCCATTCTCGATTAACCATATCTTTAGTGAAGTCAATTGGGTTTGAACCCATTCAGGTAATATTGAAGAATGCTGATTAGCGTTCTCACAAATAGGATACTTAATGGCAGATACATTACCGATAACGCTTGAAAACTTGGACTTGTTTTCAGTCAAATGTGCTGTCTTCATTTCAATGCTATCATCTTTATTCGCCTTCAAGTCTTCAAATAGTCGAATGGCATTTTTGACGGCTGGATCATTGAAATTGGGGTTGTATTCAGATTTCATTGTTTGAAGAAGATGTTCGTAGGCTGTGATATCTTCGCTCAGCTTCGTGAGGACATGAATGGCCATAGCGTAGTTATGTTCAAGCTCTTGCAAATCAGATGCCACTTTGCCAATCTCTTCAGGTGTATCTTGACTATAAGAGGAAGCGAAATCGGCAGACTTTGTTTCAAGGAGTGTCTTCAACTTCAATTCGCTTTGCGAAATTAGATTTTCTAAGTTGGCTGCTTTTGCTTCAGCTTTCTTGAGATCAATTTCAAGATTATCCTTCCCCTTCTTTGCCTTTAGGACCAGTTGAGCCCTAGCTTTAAGGCCGGCCTCTTGGATAGCGGCAAGTTTGTTCTTTTCTGCGACATATCGAGCGTTGATCTCCTTGCATTTATTTTCACACTTTGGTGCAGCAGGGTTGGAACTGGAGAGGCCAATTTCGTCGGAGCCATCACAGCAAACGTCGTAATCGCATACGCCATCATTGACACGAGAAGAAAGTAGTTTTCCGGGAATATGGCCAATATTTTCGCAGTAGAATGAGGTTCCAGGGCAGGCTGCTGTTCCAGGTTCGTCACTTCCATCAGGGCAATCGCAAATGTCGTCGTTCACCTGAGAAATAGACAGTACAATCTCGGGATTCCCTAGACAGACCCAGTTTCCGTTGGCATCTGGCTTGTACTTGTGTTGATCTAATCACTATTTAGTAGTCCATTTCCAAGCATTCTAGTAAAATTCAAACTTACCAGCTTCTGATAACCCCAAAATTCGTGCAGAGCAGACCCCTAAGAATGCCAATATAGCCAGTTTTGAGAAATTCATGGTCTCGCTTGATTAGTCTTGTCTTGGAGAAGAGCAAAACAGTTGAAATATGAATATACTGTGCATGTAATATTTACGTGGTCTAAATTCTATATGGATTAGGGTTCTTATCATCCCTGGAAGAGACTACCTTCTCTCACTTGAAGCCCCATTGAATTTGCGTTTCGGATCATTTGTCTTTCAAGGACAGCTTCCATTCCCATGTCATCGCTATTTGACGCAGATGCAAAAAATTGGCGGATACGAACAAGTTTAAAGGCTGTATCCATGATCAAAACAGCGAGTTGAAACCTGGCATGGTCTACCCAAGCAATGAAGTTTTTAACCACCCAAGGAGATTGTTTCAAATCCTCAGAGGTAGTGCTACTCTTTGAAGCTTGATATGCCATAATCTTGATCCTGTTTACAGGCGAGCCATACATTCGATTACATCCCTGAAGGATGCTGTTTGTTCTCCCTAACAAAACCAACTCTAAAGGCATTTTATTGATATCTTTAATCAGCTTTTGAAAGGTTTTTAGCATCTCTTCCTGTAGGGCAAAATCTGATTTGTCTGTAACCTTTATATCGCCGGAATCATAAGGGCGAAGCATGGTAAGAGAAGCAAACATGTCGACTGAACCAATTCCCCAGCCTGAGACAACATCCCGAACAGTGTCATGGTCTAAAATGAAGAGACCTTTCCATAAGCGACTATTTTGTGCTCTAAACTCAGCAGGTTCGTAAACATAGAGGCCATGGTCAATTACAACAACTTGGTCCTTTCCATTAATCCTCCGCAACATGATATTTCCAGGATGAGGGTCACAATGAACACATCCCCATTCGAATATTTGCTTGCTGAAAAATTTTATCATGCTATCCAGTGCCCAGGTGGTGTTGAAACCTTCAGATTTTAGTTGTTCCTTGTTTCCTAGTGACGTTCCTTCAATCCACTCGCAAGTAAGGATACGCTTAGTAGTGAGATCAGGATAAGACTCGGGAATGTAAATGATATCTTTCAGCGAGCTGTCCTTGCTCAGAAATTCACGAGAAGTATTGGCATTGTTCATTTCAGTCAAAAAATCAGTTTCCTTTTCCATACGAGATGCGATGAATGAAGATATCAAATCCATGGGGAGGTTGAAGAACCAGCCATAAAATCTCATTACTAACTTGTAGGTTCGGAGATCCCAAAATACCTGGTTTTGAAGATCAGCATGTTGGATTTTGACGGCAACCCACTCCCCAGATTTCAGTTGAGCTTTGTGTACTTGTGCAATACTAGCACTGGCGATGCAATCGATATCGAATGAACTGAAAATATCTTCAGGATCAGCACCAAATTCCTCACGAAACGTTGTTCGAGTCTGACTCTCGCTATCTTGAGGAGCATTATCAAACAAAAGAGCGAACTTTTTCTGGAATACAGGAGGAAACACAGAGGCCTGGAGAGCAAGAGCTTGTCCGATTTTGATGTATAGTCCTTTATTATCTGACAACAAGTTAAACAAACGGTCTGCGTTCCGAAGATGGAGTTGCTCGATATCGGCATTTTTCGTAAAGTTGATTTTATAGTCCAGAGAAATCTGGCCCAAGACCGAAATACTTCTGGCAGTTCTTCTAAAAGCACTAGAATTGAAATGGGTATCATAAATATATAGTCCTCCTCCTAATACGCCTAACACCATATACTTTCGCCACCACCTTTGGGAAGGTTTCGGGAAAGCTTTAGAAGCCGAGCTTTTAGTTGAGTAGGAAAAGTATTGTCTCTTCAATAAGTTGTTAGCTGGCTGTTTCACAGAGCGGCATACTCCAGCTATAAGCTGCTGAGAAGAAATTTGAGAGCAGACTCTCCTCATATTTTCAAATATTTGGATAATGGAGTTAGTGGAGAATTCAAGGATTTAGAGATTTTAGATTTAAATGAATTTTCAGTTATCGTTGAGGTCTAAAATATTATTATGTCATTAAATTAAATAATATATTTGTCATTTTACGTAATTACTTGGTTTATGGTTTGAGGACAAAACTTCACACGAAAGAAAATTTTTCATATTTGATACTGGTCCAGGCAAGTCATCTAGCTACGTGCCCCTTCAACCATAAAATCTAAAGAACATCATCATGAGTGATTCGTTTTTGTTTATGCCCCGACCGGCATCAGTCACTGGAGCTGGTACTGCAACTGCCTCTCCCCCTACTAACGTAATTGTCCAGGTTCAGGTATGTCAATTGAAGCTTCTTACTCAAATCAACACCTAGCTAATTCTTTAGGCTGTATTCCAAATCTTGGATCATGCTTTGCACAATGAAGACGCTCCTCAGAGAGTGATTGGAACTCTTCTTGGTGTCAGATCAGACGATGGCTCTGAGGTTGAAGTCAGAAGCACCTATGCCATTCCTCACACCGAGACTAACGACCAGATGTCCGTTGATGTTGAATACTTGCGTACCATGTATGCTTTACACCGCCGAGCATACCCTAAGGATGTTATTGTTGGATGGTATGCAACTTCCACTGAGCTAAACAACCTTTCTGCTTTGATGCACGACTTTTACGCCAACAGCGAAGGTGTCTTCCCTTATCCTCCTATCCACATGGTCGTTCCTACTTACACTGAAGCTAAGGATCTTACTGTCACTACATACATCTCTGCTCCCGTGGGTGTTAACCCTGAAAAGACTAAGGGCTCTTGTCTTTTTGTCCCCATTCCTAACGAAATCAAATATACCGAGGTCGAGAAATCCGGTCTGGAAGCTATTTCTCAAGCCAAGGACGTTCCCGAGCGCACTTTCTCTTTGGTCTCTGATATCAAGGCTTTAGAATCCACTATTGTTGAAGTTATTGACATGCTGGAAAGAGTTTCCAACTATGTTTCCAACGTGATGAGCGGAGACTCTGCTGGCTCTGTTGCTATTGGTAAATACTTGTTGAAGAACCTGTGTCTGGTTCCTTCTGTTTCTTCTGACAACCTTGAGAAGCTCTTTAACTCGCACTTGCAGGATGTTCTTATGGTGGTCTACCTGGCAAACACTGTCAAAACACAGTTGCAATTGTCTAGCAGACTTACCCCCATTGTTTAGATAGTTTGTAATTAGGTTAACTTGATTTTGAAACCTGGAAAATGTATTTAGGGCCTAGACCGTACATGAAAGAAAAGTAAAAAGACACCGCGAATAGTAAAATAAAAATAAAAATAAACAAAAAATAAATAACCAACCTGATAATGGCTATGCAAGTCCTCCAAAGAGTGGGCTAAGTGCACCTATGCCAATTAACTCGTCTAGCAAGTCGGTTGTTACCATGTCTTCAAAGCTATTTTCAAGAATTGCATGAGGGCTTCTGTTTGGTACATCCAAGCTAAGACGTGAGAGATCCTTCTTTTTGGCTTGCTTGCGACGCTTCTTCATGTGTCTGTTGACTGGTTTGACAGGAGTTAAGCTGATTTCACGAGAGTTTCTTCGAGAATCAATTCTTCGAGATGCACTACTGCTTGAACGTCTATGAAGTATGCTTTGCTGGAATGATAATTGAGAGTACGAGCCTCTATTGCGAAAAGCAGATAAAGGAATATCCTTATTGTAGATAGTATCTTCAAATGTATCGTCATATTCTCCCAGGACCTGATCATCTTTATCTTCAAGCTCGCTAGTATAAATGAAATCTTCAAGAGCAAGCTCACTAGTTTCGGAGTCGCTGCTCTGGATAGAAGTTATGATGTTTCTTGTTCTCTTTGCTGATTGACTGGTTGAGTTTTCCAAAACGGTACTAGTTGGTTCGCTGGGTAAGCTTGTAGGAGGACTCAGAGTCCTAGTAGTTAAACCGTCAATGATTCCGTAAGGACGTTCAGCAGACATCACCCAAGATCCTAAAACTGGTGGACGAGAAGTCGTTGCAGAGGTAGATAATATCTCTGTAGGTTTAGATCTATTCCGAGAGGTTGACCGTGGCAAAGTGTTGTCTTCATCAGTAGAGTCACCAGCGAATTGATCTGAATCGTCAAATGCAACATCAAGAGCTGCTTGAGAGAATTTTTGCAGCCCAATTGATTTTTCTTCATCGGAATCATCATCGGAAGTAAAAAAGTAAGACCACAGGTATGAATCGTCATCAGAAACTTGTCGAGATTTTAACGGCGTGGATGTGATGCTTTTAATGCCAGGTTGAGCGCGAACCTCAAAAAAGGGGTCATGAGAGAATGAAATTTCTGATTCTGAACTATCAGCATCAGAGTCATAGCCAACTCTTGACGGTTGTTCTAAATCACCACTTCGTTTGACTTCTTCTAAAATGGCGAGTTCTTCGCGCTCCTCGATGGCGTCATCATCATCAGCTTCGTCATCATCTTCTTGATCGTACTCGAAAAATTCGTCATTGCCGTCTGGGTCTGTAACACTTGAGTCTTCATCTGACAGAATGGCGAGCAAATTTTCATCATTGTAATCACTATCTTCAGTCAGTGCGTTATCACTTGAATCAGATTGATCTGCGGTGCGTGATGGGCGACGCTTGGAAGCAGAAATGGAGGCTTCTAAAGCATCTAGGGAACCATCGCTTATAACGCTCAATTCACTATCAGAGCTTTCTTGATGGCTGGTTTTTGAAATAATTTCTAGTCGTTTTGGTATGGGAATATCAAGTTTTCTTGGAGGAATGACTTTTGTTTTTGATTTTGGGGGAACTGGAAGTTGGGGAAGGAAAACAGTGACACTGTCTATTGAAAAGTCGGAATCAAACTCGTCAATGTCGCTATCATTTTGGCCAGATTCAGAGAGATTTTCGGAATCGGCATCATCATTTAGTGGTGAGGGAACATTGGGGCCCTCAGTATCACTAGAGGCAGGACTAGCAGAACCATTGGAGGGACTTGGAAATTTGGTAGAGTATTTGAATTTGCCATGAGTTTTCAGGGCTTTGATTCTGGCAATAGAGCTATCTTCATCAGTTGCAGTTTCTTCAGAAGAAGAGTTGTCAATTATGGCAAATTCATTGTCGCTACTGTGGTTATTTGCAGAAAGAATGTAGTTTTCCAAGCGTTTGCCAGCAAATCGAGGGCCATTTGAACTAGAAGAGCGCTTTTGTTTAGGAGAATGAACCGTTGACCTTGATTGTCGGTCATTTATTGTTGCAAAGTCCAGTTTGGACATGATTATGTGGGTATTGTAAGAGATAATTGCTTTAGGTTGTTGATGGAATAGAAAACAAGGGTTGAAAAATAAGTTTTTAACGTTGATAAGAGCAGATTAATATGGTAAAAATAGTATAGTTGTATCTCAAAAGTATCATCATATTGTGCATTTGTAGAGGTTCAAGTCTGGAGAGAAGTGAAGTCCTGTTGAGTTGAGAATAAAAGTAGTAGTTGCCCTTTTGATTTTCTGTCTGGAGACTGAAAAGGATTCAATTCCCACCAACTTTTTTTTTTCTCATTTCGCATAAAAAGAAGAAGAAAAAGTTTAAAAAATTTTCATATATAAACCTAACCCACGAGGAAAAGGCCAGCAAGAGTGAAAAGTCCCAAGAGAGTAAGTACTAGTAGGCCAAGTAGTGGTCTGGGTATCATGAGAAAGAGTCTGAAAGAGGGTGATTTAAGAAATCCGACTTTGGTGATGTTGCACAGTTAAACTGTAGTTGAATTAAAAAAAAATAGTTGGACTTTTTTTCCCTACTCAATAGTTCAATAGTTCAATAGTTCAATGGATATTGAATATCGATATTGATGGTATTGTAGCTCTTCTTGGCTCCATATTTTGGTTTTAACAGGCATTAAGCATGACAGCCCCTTCTTTATCTTTGGATTCATCTTTTCAAACAATACTGCATACAACTTCATCCTTGCCATGGTCACTTTCACCAGATTCACTTTTAGACATTTCTACAATTAACAAATACTTTGCAGAGTGTGATGCGAAAGCAAAGATTCTGAGAGAAATGCTCAAGCTCGAGACTGAAATATTGAAGCAAAGTCAGTTACAAGCAATACAAGTGAATGAGTTGATACAATACGATTTCGACTTGCTGTTGAACCAGTACATTCAAGTATTGTGTATAATTGAACAAGAGCAAGATGAGAGAGATGGAGAAAATCAAGAGGAATCAATTACTGCAAACACAGGTAGCACCACTTGTTATGAAAGGACAGCAGAGCAGCATGACATTAACAGGCCAGATAAAACTGGGAGTGATGAAGACAAGACTACGACTAGTGAAACAGGTGAAACCCACAATTTCAAGACACTTTATCAAGGTGGAAGAGGCTTGAAACCTGCACGTCCGGTACTTTACGTGCCCACCAAGAGAATAGAATGGAAGCTTCGCGAAGACTTTTTATACCCATTTTACAAACGAGTACACCCGAAACGACCAATTTTACTATCAAAGAGTAGAAACTATCACCCTTTTGGATTTACATTTGAAGAAATTGAGAGCTGTAGAGAGAGTTGGGGGTGTGAGCCTATACCAAGTGAGAAAAGGAATAGAAAAAGTAGAAAATGGTGGAAAAAAAATAGTTGACTTTTGCAAGTAAGAGGAATATAAAATTGGCCTCGAGTGTCACATTGCATGTGTGATGCTGTTTACATGTTTATAAAAACGTAGATCATGTAGTATAACGTCACAATAACGTCGTCATTGCCTTGCCCTGGCTTTGTTCCATGTCTAGTTTTGCTCTAGCTTTGCTCTAATTTTACTATAGTTTTACTATAGTTTTACTATAGTTTTGCTCTCAGCTTTGCTCTCAGCTTTGCTCAGATTGCTGTACTTGTCTCAAGCCGTTATGCTTCAGCCGGAACATTTATTGAGTCCGAAACCTTGAAATTGAACGAAATTGAACTTTCGAGAAGCTCAAAAACCCTCTTTCAAGGAGAGAGGAAAAGGGTTTGTTGTCATGACAACCCCCTGAATAGTCTAATTTCGGATTATCTTTCTGCAAAAAAAAAAAAAAAAAAAAAAAAAGGATTTGGGCGCGTTTTTTTAAATGGTAAATTTCATTTCACCGGATTCAATGCCGACAATAGATTGACAGTGATTAAAACTTCTGTCTTGGACTAGGAAATACTCAGACTACAGAGCTGCTACATTAAAGCTACAGTAGATAGTAGATACTGTAGTTAAAAACTCAGCTCATTCAAGTCTTAATAATTTTCTATTCTCAAGTGTAACCGCAAGTGTTAAATTTCAAGA
>JAKTYJ010000350.1:0-10640 GCA_030674515.1 Geotrichum armillariae | reverse complement strand
GACTGTTGAATCAACAATAGATGAGCGCGCACTAGATGATTTCGGCCGAGATTGCATCGGAGCTGTTCCACTACTTAGATCTGAACTATTTGTGAGCATTGGTGTCGATGATTTGGAACGAGCGTGGCCAGCTTTGCTTGATAATGTAGGCGGTGGTGCTGTTTTCGAACTGCTGCTACTACTTTCACTGTGCCTTTTCGAAATGCTACTGTTGGTTTCACCAGACTGCTTGGGTTTATCCAAACTAGTGTCGTTGTTTTCGAGAAGCAAGTGTGGGAACAAATCATCATTACCTGCTAGTTTTGTCGGAGCAGCAGTTGTGGCAGAAGCAGGTTGTGGCTCTTGTTTGCTTTTTGAGGATGAAGAGTTGGTCTTTGATGACAATGTCGAAATGCTTTTCTCTGAAGAGGCCACAGAATGGCTAGGCGAAGGTTCTGAATTTGTTTTGGTAATAGGCAGTGATTTCGAATGAACAAGTGGTTCTGCAATATTTTTGGATCGCTCACTTTGTCTTACACTTGATTCCGCCTCATCTCTGGGAGCTCTATGTTTTTCACGATCGGTGGCTGTTGGTCGGTCGGCTGCATTAGGTGGAAGAGCGGCAGGACCTCGTTTTGACGGTAGACCATTCTCAATTGAGACTGGTTTCTCTTTGGGCGCATAATTGTCATAACGTTTTTCTTTCGGATATACATCACGATCACGAGGATGTATGGGTCCTGGAACTCCTTTAAGACGGTCTCGGGAATCTCGTTCTCGTTCCCAACGATCCCGGTCTGCAGCCCGATCCCGGTCTCGATCCCACATAATAGGTGGCGGTCTACCATCTCTATCCCTGTCTCTCGCTCTCTCTCGCTCTCGTTCCCTGTCGCGCTCTGAAGGAGGCACATCCCATCCTCCATGTCGTGAATCTCCCCAATCACTTCCACCCCATGACTTTCTCATTGGTGAATGATAGCCCGGCCCATCGCCTGGCGCTGATTTAGGACCATGATCACCCCATTTTCGAGGCCGTTCGTCTGAAATACGGCGACGGCTGTCGTATAAATCTCGACCGCCACTTCCACCACGTCGGCTGTAGTAGTCTGGTGGTCTATTATCTCTGTCGCTGATGCTTGGTGGGCCGCTTCCACCACCGCTGTTGCTCGGTGGTAAGTAATCTCTGTCGTCGAAAGAACCACCCGATGAAACAGACCTTTGCAGCGGTCTTGCTGCTCCTGATGTACTTGGTCCTTGACTCTCTCTACTTAATGGTGGTGGAGGTCCGTAGCTGCCACGATCTCGGTCGGATGGAAAAGGTGGGCCGCCAAAGGATCTTTCTCTATCTGAGTATCTTCCTGAGTACGCTGAGTCCCCGTACGCCGACTGAGGTGGGTATCTAGGTCCTCCATTTGAAATCGGCAGAGGACCTGCTCTGGAAGGTGGGTATGGGTAGTCATTCGGGTGTTGTCTATATGGATACGGATCTCTGTCTCTGCGAGATCCATATGGTGGGGGAGACACTTCTCGTCGCTATAAAATTAGAATCAACGCATTCAAAATTTCGGGGAAGCAAACTTACGTATTCGTTGGTATGAACATGACGACGTCTTTTATACTCAGCAGCAGCTTGTTCTCTTTCCCTTATATCTCTTTCTTTGTATCTATGTTGGTGTTGGTCATCCGCAACAGGAAGAGAACCAGGGCCTGGTCGTTGTTGTGGTGGTGGTCGAATCTCTCTCTGATCTCTGTCTCTGGTGCTGGTTGAAGAGGTATGATTAAACGTTGGGCTTGGGTTTGGTGGAGGGAAGTAATTGGACGTAGGAGGAGGCATATTTGAATAGTTCTTGTTTGCAAAAGTGTATCGAGGTTATCTTTGAAATAGCGTTAGAAAACACCAAATGGTGGGCTTTTATAAATCAAAAGATGTAATTGTATATACCTTGTCTTCATGTCGGAAATGCTGTGTTAAATATGCAAATTCTAGCACCAAAATGTGTATCAAAAATAAAGTAGTATCCTAGTCGTAAAAAAATTGATTGTTTCAAAAAGAGCGTTCAAGTAGTACTTTACTAAAGCTACAGATGGGCTTTATGCAAATATAAATGAGGGTCCGGTTGATGGTAGGAAGGAAGCCCTTTTGGTGGTGTTGAATTTGGTTTCTGGAGGAATGAAAAAAGTCAAACAGTCAAGTTTGCAGCTATGACCTAATCACGTGACCTTTATTTTGTGTGGTGGTTTATTTTGTATGTATGTCACGTGATCTAAGCGCTTGCACTATAAGAGAAGAGAGGACTTTGGCCTACAGCCTAGGCTACAGGCAAGAAATATGGAAAAGCAGTCATTATATTCATAAAATGTTAATCGTTCAAACTGTCAGACTACAGACAGTATTAAAATGCAAACAAACAAAAAAGTGAGTCGTGAAATCATAAGAGAACCTTTTTCATTACCAGAGCATCGCCAGCTCCATTATAATACCCTTTCTTCACCGGTGACGCTGGAAAGAACGCACTTCGGTCATAGAATGCAATGGCACCGAAGTTTTGTGCCGGAACTTCAAGAGTCAAAGAGCCCAATATACAATCAGTTCGTACTGCATGACAAGCAAGTTTGTTGACAAACGCATTCAGAAGCTGAGATGCAACGCCTAAGCGTCTGCAATCAGGGTCAACAGCAAGTGTATAAACGTGGCCACTGACTAGAGCTAAGCCAGCTGGTAAGTTTGTCTTCTTTGTCTTAAGGTCGAGCTGTCCAGAAATGACGCCGACAATGTTGAGCTGTCCTGAAGATGTAGGAAGTGTCATTATAAGACAGTAATGTTCTTTACTATAGAGGAATTGAAGGAAGAATGCAATGGAGTAGGTAGTTTTGAGCAAAGTGTTTGTGAATTGTTGAATGGCGTGAATGTCTTTTGAAGTAGCGGGTCTGATACTGGCATTAGCAAGTGGATTGACTGGTGCTTTAGCGGTGGAGGATGGAGGTTGTTGCTGCTTCAGGAGAAGCTCTGGTGCAGCGTTTTGAAGGGTTTTAGCTACAATTGCTTTAATATCAGGTTTCTTTAGAGGTGTCGTTGCTGAAGTTTGAGTTCCCTGGATAAGTAATGGTCCTTGGCACATTGTAGATGCACTCAGAAGTGGTAGAAACACTGGCTTGTATGGTTCCAATATCATTTTGTATTTGTTGTTTGGGTTTAATTCCAGGTAGCGAAAGTGAAGCTTTATATATATTTATATTTTTGTGGGGAAGATAAAGAAAGCCCTGATAATGAAAATTCCGGGGTGTTTTTTTTTATTTTATTTTTTGCGTATTGGCAAATTGGCACCACGCGCTCATTTTTATACGCAGAGTCAAGTTTCAGTATAATTAACAAGTTCATTTTATTATGTGAAGACCCGAGCTTGCTTAAGCGAACACAGCATGCAGAAGCTTATACCCGGACTAACCTTCCCAGGCGTTTGTATATACCCGTCAGTTTGAGCTTTTCGGGTTCGCCTTTCAGCATTGGCGAAAATTATAATGTCCGGAACAAGGCGACGATAACGACAAAAAAAGACAGTTTGAAACTGAATCAAGACGAAAAAAAACGAAGCAGCGTGGTAGCAGCCAGGCACGTACGCAACCAAGCAGGGAACAAGGCTACAAGACCTTCAAGCTTATAGTCCTTCTGATGGTACCAGTTACCAAGTAGAGAAACTTGAGATATCGGTCTTTTTAGAACAAACTACCAAACGCTCACACCAAAACACTTTGGTTCAATATTCTCAAGCCATCAGGAACCGATCGACGATTATTAATGTCGTCGTGTCTTCTCCTTCTTTCATAACAGGTGAGACCATGGATATTATATAAACTGATAGACATGGTGTAGTACCATGTTTACCACTAAAAAAAAATAATAATAAAAAAGACAGTTCTCATTTTGGTGACAACCCCTTGAACCCGGCCCAGCCGAATTATTTTCTGGAATTTTTTTTTTGCGACAGTCAGGCCAGATAACCGATTTATCGTTTTTCTCGGATGTAACCTACAGTGTGTGGATCTTGACGAAAAACAACGGGCCCCGAAATAGAATCTTATTATGTGACTCTCAAGGTGACCAGAGACTTTGAGAAGGTACTTGAGTACAAAACTTATCAAATCGTTTCATTATTACTTCAAAATCATATAAATATTACAACCTCCAAGAGCCCCAAGAGTACAAGTTAATACCCAGAATGCATCATTGAGCCTCGAATCGTATCAAGCTCAGGTGACAAATAATCCAACGGAGGTTGTCCCGGTGTACCTGTCATAATATGTCCTTCGTTACTTCCAACAGGATGATTCATTATACCACCTACAGCAGTCACTGGAAGTGGTTGCTGTTGTTGGTCACTCAGATCCACGTCATGCTGCTTCAAGTTAACACCTCCATTAGTTAAAAAGGAATCAATAACAGGGCCTGACGAAGTAAAAACCCATTGGTCCATCATTCCTTCTCCATCTCCTGAAAATACTAAATCACCCAACTCAATACCCGAAGGCAGGAAATCACTTACACCGCTTGGTGAACCGCTACCACCGATGGTTGTGGCTTGTGGACTGTTTAATGTAGTCGAAAAGTCCAAAGGTAGTGGTGTAGTTATTGAGCTTCGTTCAGAGGTAAAACCAGGAGGGTTATCAAAATTGGGCGTGGGAGGAAGCGGCGACCTTGAAAACGGTTGGAACTGAAAAGAAGGTTTAAGATGCACCGAAGACTCATTAGTAGGAAGTTGGGATTGTGATTTGGATACCGTTGAACTCATTCCATTCAAGACAACTAAAAATCTCTTTGCACTTGGATCGAAACTGCTGTAAAACGACAATATCCTTAGACTTCCCGAAATACCCCAGGACAATGCCGAACTTTCAGCACTTGGAGTTTGAAATGCTTTCAACAACAACACAACTCCACATGTAAACACATAGTACACGATAGCTTGTGATCGTTTCGGCTGCGCGTTCACGTAAAATGTGCTTTCTACTAAACGGATTGACATAACTGCGCTTTGGACACATGTACTTGCTAGCTTTTCAAATGTTTTTACTGCTTCTGGATCCAACGTGTTGTATGAAGGCCTCTTAGCAGCTGTATAAAATAAAAACGGTCGTGTTAAAAGAATGATCCCGTTCAAGTATGTCATGTTGAGCAATAACAGGTACTTGCGATTCCAAGGAATCTTTTGAGCCATTTCAATCAATCCCGTCATGTTTCGTGGATTTAAATCATCTTCCTTTGTTTTCTCAGATGTCAATGGTGTTGCTTCTCGGGTTGCAGTATGAGAAGAGTCTCGTACAAACAGCTCAAACGAACTAGACCATGTTTTCAGTCTCGTCGCCAGTGACTGAGCAACACTGCTGTATATATTCTTGGACCGGTACACATTTAACCAAATGTCACCTATAATCTGACACAGCTTTGCCATTTCAACATGAGCCTCGTCTTCGTTGCCCATGGGACTTGACAACGTGTATTCGTCCAGGTCCTCGTTATTACACGCTAACGGGCGGCCCAAACTAAAAGATTTCAACCTATCGTGAATGTAAAGCGACCTGAACAACCTTTTGCGATGAACCTGCATTTCTGGCGTGAACTGCAGGTCAATCCATTTCCTACCCATTCCTAGCGCCTGTGCATACCTGAAGGCCACACCTAGCTGGATCCAACACGCGTTCCGTTTACACATGACCTCATAAAACAGAGACACGAGTAGGTATGCTTGAACCACCCAGATATCGCCATCTTCAACAACGTCAGTCAAAAACCCAAGTCCACTTTCAAAGTATGCTGAAAATGAAATTTGGTCCAGCTCTTCTTCGAATGCAATGTCGACATTCAGCGGTGGTGTCATGTAGTATACTCCTCCAAGCGCAATTACTAAGTGAAACAGACATAGAAGTGACTTGGGTGCTAAAATCGGGCTTTTGTATATCTGCTCCACATCTTTCCTGAACTTTGGCATATCCAAAACGTACGTAATATCTTGTACATGTTCTTCAAAGCTGTCAACAAGTTTGTCGGCTAGTGCGTGTGATGGCAGTTGTAATGGGACGGTCGAGGCCTTGAAACTCTGGCCATCCACAATATTATACCTCTGGGGATCTTCTGTAAACGGAGATTCGCCAATTCGTTGGCGAAACAGTCTGCGAATCTGGTCTAATAGTGATAATGTACAGCTTTCACCGATGTACCTTAAATGGCCAGTTGCATCGCACAGCAACCGTGGATCCCTGCCCTCGCCAAGCGACTCTACCTGGTAGTCGTTTTTGTGTTGTGTTTCTGTGGATGGGACTTCTGCAGGTCCAAGAACTTCTGGCTGACTTTGCTCTGGAGAAGCAGCTGGTCGATCAAATTGGTGAAGTCTTTGATCAGAGTCTGCGTTAGATGAAGCAGATGCTGGACTCGAACTTTCCAAAAATACTGGAGAGGTCTTTTCGTTTACTTTCGGTTTGGACACCTTACTAGTGCTTTTTCGTTTCCAAACAGACTTTACGAGGGGAATTTTACTCTGGAGAGATTGGTCTGGCAGGGGTTTCGAATAGATGCACTCGAAATTCTTGGACTTGCAGAGTCCACACGGATTATCACCATCACACTATATTTGTTAGCAATTGTAGATGAGGCCGAAATAACACACCCTTTGCTTCCTGCGCTTACAACTATCGCATGCAACTGCGACTCTCTTTCTATTGGCGGGATGGACGAGTCTTCTAAGTCGTCTTCTTTCTTTGGCCGGAAGCTTGGCAAGCTCTGTGGGCGATATCCCTGTAACTGTTGAAACATCATCATTATCATTATTATCAGACATATCCTGGTCGATATTCTCGTCTGCTGATTCTGGCTTGATGGGTTTTTCTGTTTTCATGGCGAAGGGTGCTAGATGGATAGAATCGTGGGCCATGCGCGGTGGTTGTTCGCAATGGGCTGAATAAGCATATTGGTCTAAAGCCATGCTTGAATGATATGCATTCCATCCAGAAGACGATGAAGTCGATGCTGGTCCTCCTGGCGAGAGGCCTAAAGCTGGGAGATCAGATCTATCGAGAGAACCTAAGGGTGTGAGTTTAGGCTCAAGAACGTTTAGAAACTTGGTTGGTGACGATGCAGGTTTGAAATTGCTGCTGTTGCCTGGTGTTGTCATTGTGAAGTAGTCATAAGAGCTTGAAGTTGTTTAAAGAAGGGTTCAAAACTAATTTACAAAAGTTGGTGTGGCGAGGGAAGAAAAGATTCTACAAAGAACTATGAGGATCGGTGCCAATTTAATGTCTAAGCATTATCAACAAAAAAAACTTCAAATTACTATGAGATATATACAGTTCACTTCATGGCATTCTTTAATGGACCACGTCTACTCCTACAGACTTTGCAGTGCCCAGAATCGACTTGACGATTCCTTCAAGCTCCAGATTGGTATGTCGCGAGTCCTATTCAACTGTTAGTCTTATTCTTTCTCATCCTCTTCTAAATAAACTTACTGTCTTTTTAATTTTGGCAATCTCGTAAACATGCTTCAGTGAGATCGTGCCTACTTTAGGATCCTTTGCACTAGCAATACCCTTGGAAGCACCAGCGGCCTGTAAAACCAGCCAAGCAGTAGGCGGGCTCTTAATTTCAAAGTTGAAGGTACGATCAGGCATGACAGTTACTACTGTTGGAATAGGCACACCTGGGTTGAGATGCGAAGTTCGTGCGTTAAATTCCTTGCAAAAGTCAATGGCCTTGACACCCCTAGATCCCAAAGCAGGACCAACTGGAGGGGCAGGAGCAGCCTGTCCAGCTCCAACAATGAGCTTGATCAATACGTTCTTGGCTGATACTGCTTTCCTTGACATGATGATGATCGGTGGTGTTGAAGAGAAGAAGTGAAATTTTTATTTAACGACTATGATTTGTTGGCGATTAGGTAATGCATATATATAGCATTTTATTCCGAGTACAGAGTTTTAATTACAAGTAAAAGTTTGGTTTAAATATCAATATTCATATTGCAATACAACTGGTACAGATATTTAAGAAGTGAAGGTAAGACCACAACGGCCACAGTATTGGCGCTCAACGTTGGTAGCATCCTTCTTCATGTTGGCCATGAAGACACCAGCACCACAGTTGGGGCACTCACGTCTGAGACGGGTAACGGATCCATCATCTCCGACCTGGTAGTAAGAGAGAACGGCCATCTTGACCTTCTTTCTCTTGTGCTTGATCTTCTTGGGGGTGGTGTAAACCTTCTTCTTTCTCTTCTTACCACCACCACGAAGTCTGAGGACCAAGTGGAGGGTAGACTCCTTCTGGATGTTGTAGTCGGAGAGAGTACGGCCATCCTCGAGCTGCTTACCGGCAAAGATAAGACGCTGTTGGTCTGGGGGAATTCCCTCCTTGTCCTGGATCTTGGACTTGACGTTGTCAATGGTGTCGGAAGACCATACCTCAAGGGTGATAGTCTTGCCAGTCAAGGTTTTGACGAAAATCTGCATCGTGTTGGACTTACAGGCTAATATATTGTTAGTAATATATTGTTTCAATGAATCAAAGTACGCACCTTCTTGCGTTGTCGTGGTAAGCTGAAGAAGAAATCATATACTTGAAAATTTCAGATGGTTTTATCTGAGCGTTATGCGGCGCGCGTGGGTTGAAAAAGTGACTGTGTTCCCAATTAAGAAAATGTGAGCCCTAACTACAATTAGGGCTTTTATTGGGACTATAAAAACATTTTCTATTTTCAAACTTGTTTTCTAAATCATCAAGTCAAACAGGTATGTGAATCAGAGTATTTTACACTCTTTTATCCTATTGTGATGATTTTCATCAAGTTGGGAATCTCTCTGACAAACCACTGGAGATAACAATCATGTTTTTACTTGACCACTGATATGGATCTAATATTCATGTTGCAATAGTCAAACCCAACAACATTTGCTAACAATTTGCTCTAGTATGATTTGTCTTTGTATAGTCAATACTTGATGGCTTTACAGTCATTTATTTGGTTATTATGGTAAGACTTTTTGATATTATTCCCTTTGCAAATATTGGCGATGATTAAACAGTTTCATGCACCACTCATAAAAATTGTGTTGAAAAAACGTAAACCTTCAGTCTTCAAGATGAGCCACTTATTTAGCTGCAAGCTCTTTTTATTATTAGAAGGCATTGTTCTAACTGAACTTTTTTAGGATGTCCTCTGTTTGAGTTTTATCTATAATGAATTGAATTATTTACTTTGAATATTGTATTGCTGTTTTACTTTCTAATGTAAATCATTTCTTACCATAATTAACTTTCATACTCTATGAAATATGTTTGAGAAGGTTATTTCTATCTATTAATCATGAAATATACCAGACTTCTGTTGATGCTATTAAATAAAGTCCCGGTGCGCTACTCGAGATTTGCTCGGCCGTTTGGAAAGCCCTCGGGCCTTTGTTGGGCTAGGGTATTATCTTATCGAAATATCAGGTTAAGGGTTTTTGATAGCCTCTTTCCCACAGACAACGCAAGGGTTGATAAAAAAACCGACGGCGGCGCGGGCAGCTTCCCCGCGGGACCGGCCTAAAGCATAGTAGCAATTTACAACACGATCTTCTATATAAAAACATCCCTTGTCGGTTTTTTTGTTTCAATCTCTCAATTTATTCTCATTCTATAGCATATCATAATCATGTCGCTTCCTTCTAATGTTCATGTCTCATCACACCCAGTTTTAGCTGCAAAGCTCTCTCAACTCCGTCAAAAGTCTTCTGCAAAGGAGACTCGCCAGTTGTCAACTGAACTCGCTTCAATTCTGAGTGTCTGGGTCTCTGGCGAAGTATTCAAATCTACACCTGCCAGCGAAAAGGTTGTATCAGCAGCTGGAGCTCAATTCACACCCACGGAAGCTACTCCAGGTTCATATGTCCTGGTGCCTGTATTGAGATCAGGTCTTTCTATGGTTGACCGTATGTGCTACTCACTTTTGTTTAGACTTCATTGCTAACTTGTAATAATAGCATTTCTTGACCTTTTGCCATCCAGCGAAGCACCCGTTTACCATCTCGGTCTCTTTCGTGAAAAGACCACACTCTCACCTGTCGAATACTACAATAAACTACCTACCAAGGAAGAACCTTATGAGGTTGCTTTCGTCCTTGACCCCATCATTGCCACAGGCGGTACTGCCGAAGCTGTTATCCAAACACTCAAGGAATGGGGTGTCAAGAAAGTCGTTTTCGTGTCGTTTGTAGGTAGCAGTGAGGGAATCAAAAGAATCACTGAAGATTATGGACCAGGTGAATTGGAGATTTATGTGGGTGCTGTTGACACTCAGTTGTCAGAAGCTGGTTTTATTCTTCCAGGTGTAGGTGATTTAGGTGATAGATTACATAGCACGCATCTAGATTAATTTTTATATTCACTTTAATTTATGAGAGTTAATTCAAATTTATATATTTCTGCTCTAGTAATACTTCATAATATTGCTTACAATTGCCCAATATATCTCTCTACTCTAGCAATATCTACAAATCTCCTCGACACTACAATTAGACAATTTTTTTCTTCTTTTTTTTTTGCATTCACTAAATGATCCAATTAATAATATTTTAAATATAAATCAAAATTCCACCCACTTAAGAAGCCAAGGAGACCTCAACATCTACACCAG
>JAKTYJ010000349.1:0-10694 GCA_030674515.1 Geotrichum armillariae | reverse complement strand
GTTTCTATCGAAGTTGAGGATTCCATTGACTACAATGCCGAGGAGAAGGAGCCTGCTTACCGTCCTGACGAAATCGAGATTACTGAAGACGCTCCTGTTCAGTCTGCCGCCCATGGTGAGGACCATGTAGTCAAGCATGTTACTCCTGGTGCTTCTACTGGTATCCCAATTTTCCGCGTGGAAACCGGTATTGCTTGTACTATTGCCAAGGCTAACGTTGACACTGATGCCATTATCCCCAAGCAGTTCCTTAAGACCATCAAGCGTACTGGTCTCTCTTCTGGTCTCTTCTATGAGCTCCGTTACAACAAGAACAAACAGACTGGCGAGATGGAAAAGACTGACTTTGCCCTCAACATTGCACCTTGGAACCAGTCCAAGTTCCTTGTTGTTACTGGTGATAATTTTGGATGTGGTTCTTCTCGTGAACACGCTCCTTGGGCTCTGGGTGATTTCGGTATTCGTGGTATCATTGCTCCTTCCTTTGGTGATATTTTCTACAACAACTCTTTTAAAAACGGTTTGCTCATGGTTCGCCTACCTGCTGAGATCATCAAGGAGAAACTGACTCCTATTTCCGATGCTGGTGGTCAATTTACTGTTGATCTTGTCAAGCAGGAAATCCGTACCGTTGAAGGTGAAATTTTGATTGACCACTTTGTCGTTGAGGACTTCCGTAAAGTTTGCCTGATTGATGGTCTCGATGACATTGGAATCACCTTGCAGAAGGAGTCTTTCATTAAGGCTTACGAAGAGGTCCGCAAGGACAAGTTTTCATTCCTTGAGAGCAATACCGACACTGTCATTAAGCCTGTCAAGGGCTCCAAAAAGAGCGTATTTGGTCTCAAAACTCAAGAATGGTAATTCATTTAAAATTTGTTATATAATTCGTATTTATTTTTCCCGGTCTTTTTCTGGACTCTAATTTGATTCTTGATCATTAATTTTTCCGGTACTTTTCTATTTTAGTCATTGTAGAACGGAATATTTTGGGTTTGGGCAGCTTTGAGGGTACCAGACCTCCTCATCATTAGAAATGCCAAAAACTCTGAAAATTAAAAAAAAATGCCTATAAAAGATCGCCAGTTGCCGCACTTTTCTTTCAAGAGATTTTTCTTTACTTTAAACATTAACACAAAACAAATAACAAGATATGGCATCTCTTACTATTAAATTGAACACTGGCGTTGAAATGCCTGCTCTCGGCTTGGGTACCTGGAAGTCCAACGCCGGCGAGGTCGAAGCAGCCATTGAACACGCTATTGTCAACGTTGGAATCCGCCACATTGACGGTGCTTACCTCTACGGCAATGAGACCGAGGTCGGCGAGGGTATCCGCCGCGCTCTGGCTACCGGAAAAGTCACTAGAGAAGAGCTCTTTGTTACAACCAAGGTTTGGCCTTCCTACCACAATCGTGTTGAGCAATCTTTGGACGAGTCTCTGAAAATGTTGGGATTGGATTACATTGATCTGTTGTTGGTTCACTGGCCATTTGGCCTTAACCCTAACGGAAATGATCCTTTCAAGCCTACCAAAGAAGACGGTTCTATTGACGTTGATCCCAACTTTACTTTCGAAAACAACTGGGCTCAGTATGAAGCACTTTACAAGTCTGGAAAGGCCAAGGCTATTGGTGTTTCCAATTTTTCTATTGTCAACCTCAAGAAACTGCTTGCCGTTGCTAAGGTTGTTCCTGCTGTAAACCAAATTGAAGGCCATCCATTGCTGCCCCAGTTCGACCTCTGCAACTTTTGCAAGGAGCACGGTATCGTTGTTGAGGCATGGAGACCTCTTGGATCCTCAAGCAAGCTGTTACTGGAAAACGAGCAAGTTTTACGAATTGCTGAGAAACACAATGTCCCTGCTGGATCTGTTCTTATTTCATGGCACTTGAGAGAAGGCAGATCTGTTATTCCCAAGTCGGTCAAGCCTTCAAGAATTGCAAGCAATGCTGTTGTCGTTGAGCTAGATGCTGATGATCTCAAAACCATTGACGACTTGCACAAGACACTGGGTGTTAAGCGATTTGGTGCTGGAGATTTCGCAAACGGAAAGGTTCACTTTGAAGATTGGGATTAAGCTACATGTAGGCCTATTAATATTTAATGACTCTAATACTATGAATTTCTTTTGACATTCAATTTAACCGTTTTAACTTCACTCACTCGGACCTGTATGGTCCATTAAATAAAGAACCATTTCGAATGGCACAAAAGGGTTTTCAGTCAAACGATCATTGCTTCTCTTTATGAACCAAGGATCTAGAATGTAAAAAAGGTAATGTTTAGAGCAATGTGCGTAACAATGCATTGCTTCCTTTCAAGTTCATAAAATCTTTTTTTGAGCCTAGGAAGGTCAACTCACTGACATATTTGAAGACGTGTAAGTATCTGTTTGATGCCATTTGAATGAGATTTGTCTAGAAGTCTCATTTTTTTTAAGATGACTTGCTAAACAAAACAACAATAATAAATTCTAATAGCGCTACATTCGTGTTTGAAGTTCATATAACATCATGTATCCGTATTGCAGGCTAACCAAACAATATAGGAAGCTGTTGAATTATTTTAGAAAAAATGGCAGGAGAAAGTGAATGCTTTCCATTTTCAATCTCAATCAGATTATACTGCGTAAACCCAAGTTCCTTTGCAAATTCAGAAGTGCTGACTGCTTTTTCAAATGGAATAGCACCGTCCAGCGAGCCATGAATATGATAAATAGGCGAGTCCAAATTCGTTTTTTGCAAAGCACTTGGATCGCTATTCAAGTACTCTCGAATAACCAATGGACAATAACCTGATACAACAAAAAACCCGCCAATCTTAATATCAAGCGTGGCGGCAGCACCTAGCACCAAATTGGCGCCTTGAGCAAACCCAACCAAGGCTATTTGCGATGCAGGAATACCACGTTGAATTTGAGCTTCAATTTCATATTTCAGTTCAGCTACACCAGCTTGAAATAGAGTCAATGCATTCTTGTCCTTTTCCCCGTCGTCTTCAAAGGGATACGGTGGTGCGTCGGGTGTCAAGTATCGGACAGGAAAGAGATCTATATGCTGGCGGAGTTGAAGCTGGAATGGACCCCAGTCGCCTGGAGATCCTCCTTTCCCGTGAATTAAAATAAGAGCAGACCGGTTCACCATTGAAATAATATATGAAAAGGAGAGTAAAAAAGTGCTAAGGAAGAGAAGAGAGAGAATTGATTTCAAATCAGTGGACATTTCCTATAGTCCGGCCGGGGCAAGGGTCCTCCCCGCAATTTCTTAACCCACAATATCGAGACGATTTCTATGGACAAAAACTTTCATATAAATTTTAATGCATTTTTATCAACTATGGGTATTCTTTGCACTACTTACAATCGTTTCAGACCTGTTTTCTTCTTTGCAACAGTCGTCTTTTTCTTCTTTTTCGCTAAGCCATCATCAGACATTGTGGACGACGGTCGCTGGTCTTCGACAGGCTGTAAAACACCTCCAGTATGCTCTTGTTCAGCAGAAGCTGACATTAGTTCACTCTTTTCCTTTTCATCCACATGAATACCGCTACTGGTATCGACAATCTCACTTCCTCGTGGATGTCCATATTGTTTGATGATATCGTCTCTCTTTAAAGCATGCACTTTGGTCATGACTCGTGCTGTTCTTTCGAATGAGTTGTAGTCTTCTAGCAGCAGTTTACCCGCTTCTTCATTCAGCGAAGACTCAGGATTAGGCTGGATAAGCAAGCATCGAATAGTCTATAGCCAGCTAGAATTAGTTTCCCTGACATTTCATTATGACACTTCTACTAACCAGAATAATCTGCTCAAAGTTCAGTTTGGGCGTCCAATCTCGCTTTAGTGTATCCACACACACTTCACCTGTACTGGGTTGCACATTGGGATGAAAGATCTTGGTGTTAAAGTATGCTTTTGGAGGAAGTTGAGGGTACTCTGGAGGGACTTTGAGTGTCACTTTCCAACCACCTCCGTAGTAGGCCGTGGATTCTGGGCCTAAAATGATGAATGGTACTGTAGCCATGTCACTTCCATCGCTCAAGTCGGAGTCGACGATAGTGTCGGGCGGAGGGTTCTTAAACAAACCAGCAATGTCTTTTTGAAGTCTATTAACGACCATGATGAATATAAATGTAAAGAAATAGAAATTTAATGGAACTCAGAATCAAAATAAAACAAACATATGGTTAGGGTTATATGCGACAACAAACAAAATGAATACAAAATCGTTACTTTCTTGGAGCCAACTTCAAAGTAGCATCTTTAATTCTCTGGCCCAAATCAGGGTTTACCTTGGAAAAGAGTTCAAAGGTCTTATCCTGCACACCTGGAGCAGCGTTCTTAAGATGGACTGATACATTGTAGACATAGTTGTCTTGTTGACCAGTCTTGCCAAAAACCTTCCAGAGGTCTTCAGCCTGCTTATAGTCGCCTGCCTGTTGATTGACGGTCCAAGAGAAGGTGGTAGCAGTACCAACCCACTTTTCATGAGAATCATGAGTCGTCACACTCTTGCTATAATTAACTGGAGCAAGGTTGGTAGGATAGTTAGGGAAAGCGCCATAGTTGCCATTGATAGTAGCAGCACCATCACGCTGGAAGGGATTGAAGACATGGTAGGGGCAGTTGACGGGGATCTGCTGGTAGTTGACACCCAAACGATGTCTGTGCGTATCAGGGTAGGAGAATAGACGCGATTGAAGAACAGGATCAGCAGAAGCTTCGATACCAGGAACAGTGTGAGAAGGAGAAAAAGCGGCTTGTTCAACCTCAGCAAAATAGTTCTTGGGGTTCTCGTTAAGAACAAGTTTTCCAAATTTTCTCAAAGGGTAGTCCTTGTGGGGCCAGACCTTAGTGAGATCAAAGATACTAAACGGGGCCTGTTCAGCTTGTTCTGGAGTCATAGTTTGAACATAGGCAGTCCAAGAAGGAAAATTGCCCTTTTCAATATTTTCAAACAAGTCCTGCTGGGCGTGATCAGGGTTCTCAGAAGACATTTTGCCAGCCTCGTCGTTGGTGAGGGTTTTGATTCCTTGATCAGTGATCAAATGAATTTGAACATAGGTAAATGTGCCTTCTTTATTGATCCATTTGTAAGTGTGGCCGGAGTAACCATTCATCTCACGGTAGGAAGCAGGAGTTCCACGATCAGAAAACAATTGCATAACCTGGTGAATAGATTCTTGGTTGTTACTGAGGTAGTCCCAAAACATGGTAGCATCTTTGAGGTTTGTCTGGGGATTACGCTTTTGAGTGTGAATAAAGAGAGGAAACTTGGACGGGTCTCTGAGGAAAAAGACGGGAGTGTTGTTGTACACCCAGTCAATGTTTCCTTCTTCAGTGTAGAACTTTGTCGAAAATCCACGGGGATCTCTGGCAGCATCGGGAGAGCCCTTCTCACCACCAACGGTAGAGAAACGAGTAAAGGTCTTGGTTTTGGCACCAACCTTTTGCAAGAAGTCAGCAGAGGTCAAGTCAGAAACGTCATCAGTGACTTGGAAGTATCCGTAAGCGCCAGAACCCTTAGCGTGAACAACGCGTTCAGGAATTCTTTCACGGTCAAAATGAGCCAGCAAGTCAATCAAGTGAAAGTCTTGCAGTAAAAGAGGACCGTTTTGACCAACTCTCTGGGATGCGAGAGGATCCATGACAGGGCAGCCATTGGAAGCTGTATAAGTTTGAGTAGGAGGAGCCATTGTGAATATCAAATGAAATGTAGAGGTAATTGAGAGTGAGCAATAAAAAATGAGGAATTTATAAACATTGTGAACTCAATGGGGGTATTTATGTAGTCCGTCAAGCAATTTCCGACATCAGCAAACAGCAATCTCCGCCTTTCACAAAGCGTTGAAAACCGCGTCATATACACAACGGCATCAGACAGCCATTATATGATGGGAATTGTTTCATTTTAAGACTCCAGAGAGGGGTCTGCAGCGTCTTCTTAGTGTTGCAATGTTGCAGTGTCTAGACCTAAATATGGGGTAAGGTCTGGACCCTATAAAAGTCAGAAGGCCTGCTTGGATTTGTAAAGCACAGTCTCCTAATGGCCCGCACGAGATCAAGGTTTAAAAAATGTATGCAAAATATCACCAGATTCTGCCCATTCTAAGCTCATGATTGCTTGCTGTTTTAGTAATTCAATACGTGTTGTATTATACTAGTATACAATTATAAAGTTATCAACTAGTTGGGCCTAGCAGGATACCTAAAAAATATTTTTAAGGGTTTGGGTATAAGAACCTTCTTTTTTACCTCACATACACCATGGAACCCGCCTAAAAGAAATATCAAAAACGAGGAATTCGATTTTACTCTGTGAGGGTTCAACCTAAACTCAAGGTTGGACACGATACCATCACATGACTTGGACTTAGGCAATGAGCCCGTTACAATTGACTTTGTTGTCTTTCTGTTGTGAGAATTGGGCAGGTTTTATCGACGCGCAAAGAAGAACAGTAGGTGGATTGGTCAAAGTGAAAAAAGTGCAGAGTGCGTTGTTCTGGATTGGAGCACAGGATACGGTAATCTGTTGAATGGATTATATTGTTTAGTCTGGGATTAACTGCTCTATGGATGAGCTTGGAAACGTCACTTTGGTTCAACCGTATTTTATTTTTCTGAAAAGCCTGACAAAATCAAAGCTGTCCAACACGGTATGCCTCAGATTTTCAGCTTTTCATGACTTTTAGGGCTACCAAGAGTCCTAAGTCTCGGCATAAAAAGACTGGAAAATCAATAGTTTAGAAAATCGAAATGATTGAGAATCCTTGCCCTCTACAAAAAGAGTTAAAAATCGATCCTTCTTTTCCTCAAACTTTTTCAAACTTCAATTAAAATGGCAAGTCATGAAAGAAAAGATTCAGAAAAAAACCCAAGACATTTCGAAAGGAGCTAAGTCATCGTGATCGCCTGGATTTAATTACCATACATGAGGGCGGTACGAAAATTGGCGATATTGCGCGTCTGAAAATAGAAAATACACAGTTTTTCAGTAAGAACCAAGTTTTGATTTGTGATTGCAACAAAGCACAGGCGCAAAAAGAGAGTTGAGGTTTTGTCGAGAAAGAATCAGAGAATCTTTAGAGAAGTTCAGAGAAATCCTTGGGTCACTCTAGCGTGGGAGCCAATTAAAGATAGGGTGTTACAAACTTTTCTCAAGGAAATGAGCTTATCCCGCATTATAACGCGCAGGACTCGCCAAAAAGAAGGCTAAACCCCGATTTAAATGGTGTCTTGATCGTAAAGATTGGACTATAGATGATTGGAAAAATGTGGTGTTTTCAGATGAGACGTCTATTCAGGACAGGCGAACGCACACGACGAGTTTGGCGTACTCCTGAAGACAAATATGCTCCAAAACTTTTCCAGCATAAGGCCAGCAAATATACATACTTTGGGGGGCATTTTAATGGAATTTTGGGCGGTCGAAATTGGTGATAATGCCAATGACACCTTCAGACAAGATAAATGCTGAATGTTACGTGAAATCCCTTGAAGAAAGACTTCAATTTTGAAAAGCGCTCAATCAGGTACTCTTGTGTTCCAATAAGACAATGAACCTATTCACACCTCATATACATGTATTTTGCGAGGATGGCTCAAAAATCATGTTTTTACTGTGTTGGAGTGCCCCCCATATTCTCCTGAACCCCATTGAAACTGGACACTGCTCAGGGAGAATCACAAGATTAATGCTTTAGGTGAACGTATTTCTGGGTCTTCCAAAACTGTTTAAAAAATTAGAGAGAATGCTCAAAAGGCTTGGAATGAAATCCATTTTTGAGTATGCCTTAAAGAATTGACAAATGTATAAAAGCAAAGGAATGGTACACTAGATTTTAAACTTCTGTTTTACATATTTTTATACTTCTGCTTATGCTCTTCCCGGATGATATAGTTTTATAATTATAAATTTTTTTTAATATTTGGTATATGGAAGACTTGTGGTGAGTTAAAAGTTAATTTTACGAAGACTCTTCTATTGAAATTTTTGAAGCTCCATATTGACATTCTTGCCGATAGAATTTTTGAACAAGCTTACTAGTACTAATACTCTCACTTAGTCAAGGCCAACTCACAAAAAATAATCAACTTTATCATTACAAAACTGCTAAATATTACAAACTGAAAAAATAGTTTCTGTGCGGCTCATTTTGAAAACAAATTTCTGTTAAGTCCATTTGTTGTAGTTTTTAGAGAGTGAATATTATAAAATTAAACTGAACTGTACACAAAGTAAAAAAGTTAATAAGTTAATATAAATGTTAATGTGAATGTGATTGAAGTTTATTGTCTATAGTCAATGTCGAGTTTCTTAAAAGTTCAACTTCCTTTGAGGACATGTTCTAGTTAAGTAGCTACATATTATGAAGAATGATAGAAAGTGCGAAACGCTAAGAACGCGTAGCGATATTGAATAGATTGATATTAAAACTTTGAGTTCATATTTATTTAACCATTGATCGTTGTAAGCACGATCGGAAGAGAGATCCAATACCAGACTCAGGTTAACAGCGTGGTAAAATTGACTGAAATTTTTACTGAGGATACGATTGACAAGAGCAGATATACTATATTTGGTATCGGTTATCTCAGGTACAGCTATACATGTAGTACTTTAGATTCAGTGGGGTCTTCTTTAAACTTTTAGACGACATGTCCATGAGCCTAGAGCCTGGCAGTGTTTGTCGGATGCGTGTACCTCTTTAAAAAACCAAAGTTATCTACTTGTGTCTACTATCTAATTCGAAATTTTCCCGGGTTATTTCATTATATCATATTGATATACAAAATGCACAAGTCGTTTCAATTTTTCGTTAATAAAGAAACGGAGATAAACATTTGGGCATCTAGCAAGGCTGACTATAAATATGAACATCCACGCCCTTTGATCTCTCTCATCACAAAATATAATTTCCAACTCTCACATAATGTCTTCTCCTGTCAGTGAAAAAGTCCTCGTCACTGGAGCAAATGGTTACCTCGGTGCTCATATCGTTAGCCAGCTGTATCAGCTTGGTTATGATATTGTTGGCGCCGTTCGATCCAGTGAGAAAGGTGAATATATTGTCAATCAGTTTCCTGGTTTCCAGTATGAAGTTGTAACCAATCTCATCAATTCAGATGCATTTGATGAAGTGTTTCAAAAACATCCTGGTATCAAATACGTCATTCACACAGCGTCCCCTTTAACCTACTTTGAATCTGATTTTGTCGAGAACGTTGTCAATCCTGCTGTTCAAGGCACTTTATCGGCTCTCAGAGCTGCCAAAAAGTATGGCAAGAACATGAAGAAGTTCATTTACACTTCGTCTACCGGTGCTGCATTTCCCACAAGTAAAGGATTAAAAGACACCAGAATCTTGTTGACTGAAGAAAGTTGGAACGATGTCACCTTGGAACAAGCAGCCACCAGCTGGCAATTGTCATATTTTGCATCCAAGATTTATGGTGAAAAAGCTGTTTGGGAGTTTGCAAAGAATGAGAAGCCCGAGTTTAGTGTTGCTACCATTATTGTACCCGCAGTCTATGGCCCTGTTATTCATGAGGCCAAATATGAATCACTTGGTTCATCAGTTGGATACTTCTTGAGACTGCTCAACCTGCCCAAGGACACCCCAGCAATTCCTGATGGTTTCTCTGGACACTGTGACGTTCGTGACGCTGCCAGAACTCACATCAGGGCTATTCAAGACGACCGTTTTGACGGCAAGCGCAGTTTGCCCATGGCTGGAATTGTAACTGATCAGGTTGTTTTAGACACCATGCACAAGTTGCGACCTGTAGAAATGGCTGACAAGATTGTGGGTAAGCCAGGACAGTTCAATATTGAGGAGTATTTCAAGTATGACATCTCTGATACACTTTCCCGTCTTGGATTTGAGTTCATTCCATTTGAAAAAACTGTTCTGGATCAGTTTGAATCTTACCAGGTTCTTAAGAAGCGTTCAGAGAAGCTCTAGACATACCCAATACGTTTATATACCTTAATTGAATCCTAACTATTTGAGTAAAAGTGAAAATTAGCTAAAGACTTTTATCAATAGTTAAACCTCGCTCTTGACCATTTTTCGCGGTTTCTGTTTTACAATTGAATAAAATCGTTTAGATATAGCATGTAGTGTTTAAGTTTCACAGTGTTCATATAAAACAAATGAAAAGACCAATTCACAGCTCTCTCTATAGTAAAAAAACATACTCTATAACATATTAAACATTAAATTAAAACTCGCAATTAATTTGCGTACTTTGATCGTCCTCTTAATGGAACTCCATAAGCATAAATGACAAAGGGGATGGCAATCATCAACGTTGCAATGGCAGCCAAGATAGAACCACCTGGACCTACTGGGAAATTCTTCAACCTAGTATTATTATACAAGGGAGCGACAAACAATGGGAAAACAGCGGCAGCCCATGATCTTATTAGACAGTTTCCAGCAAAAACAGAAGCTAGTTATCTGTAAAATCCTCGACCCAGGTAGTTGAAAACAGCTTGAAAGATGCAAATAGCACCAATACAAAAGAGAGCGGCAGCAAAGCAAGGCGCAAACCAATGGGTGAAGGAACTGGAACCCCAGGCAAAAATGAAAATAGCAATAGGTAAAAGAATAGCACCTCCCATGGCAGGCTTAATGTATTTTTCAATTCCGTCTTGAGGATCCTTCATGATTAGGCCGTTCCAGTAGAG
>JAKTYJ010000348.1:0-10701 GCA_030674515.1 Geotrichum armillariae | reverse complement strand
GAGGTAGGTGAAGCTGGTGTAGATTGTTGATATAGGGGAGAATGTGAATTCAACTGTTCACTTGATGAAAATTGCTCAAGTGGCTCGGGCTGACTTTGAAAGATATCACTTTGATTATCCAGATGCCTTGTCTCAGAAGCATGGGTGGGAATTTCAGGGCTTGGATGACTGTATTGTTGCTCGATTTGTACGTAAAACTGACTGTTGTAATCAGTTCTAAGGCGTCGTGTTCTATTAGTAGACAGCTCACTGGGTTCTCTTTTACGAGCATTGTCCCGGACATATATCCTAGGATACTTCTCTCCGATAATGGTACAGAAATCTTGAAAAGTGGTGTCTGCATCGCTTTGTCGTGAAAAATCACAGATAACAATATCAGTATCGAGAACAAATGTGGAAAAATAAAATTTAGTATTGTTGGTTAACTGGATCACAAGTTGGCTTAGCGAAGGATTTGGTTGAATGACACGAAATAAAGAACTGTTTAAGCTCGTAACCAGGTTGTTTTCCTGAGATAGTCTCCATTCGTCATAGGTGTTGTTCTCATATATATGGACAGTCACTTGCGGTATAGCATATTCTCCCACGATGAACTGTTCGATCTGTGCTTTTAAGTAAAGAGAGTCGGCATCTTTCATTGCAGTAATATGTATACCTTCTTCGTGAGATTGAATAGATAAACGCGGTTGAGGTATCTGGGATATCAGGGGATGATTATGATGGCTTGTCATTTGTCGTTGTGACTGCCTAGGTCTCGTTGGCTGACTCGCTTGTTGTAATGTAAGTTGTAATTGATTAAATTGGGGAGTAGTTTGAGATATCAGAGGTGGCTGAGAATGCTGTCGGCCTGATGGTCGCCTGTTGGTATGATTTGTAGGGCCACCAGTTTGGAGTCTATCAGCGAGACTTAAACTACTTTGCATCCTCAAGCATGTCAGTAAAAGGCCAAATAAAATGAAAAAGAGTAGACTTACCCAGAGTTTCTGAACTTGTAGTCTCGGTTGGTTTTTGACTTCTGTTATGTTAGCAGGACTTCAGAGTAGACCTAGAGAATACTTACTTCGCCGTGGCCATCATCATATCTCATTGTGACCAGAAAGACGCAGAGTTTTACTTATTTGAAAGAGACGTGCCCATTCCAGAATTCATTCAGGGATATACTGTTTCAAATAACTGAATAGTTGAAAAATGCTGGAGTTGTAATTGCTGTCAATAAATAGAAAAGAAGGTCTCAATATGAGTGTGCAGATGTTGAATCAGCGGTGAGAAAAAATCGATAGAATCAAAATGAGCAGGCACAGGCTGTAATGAGTAACCACATACCCTTGCCCTATAACACTGACGGACGAGTAGTGTGTTGTGGTTGAAAATCTTTTTTTCACTTCCTTCCAAACTCTTCTCCGCCTTTTTTTTATCCTTTTTGCCATCAAATTCGATTTAAACTATCGAGATATAATCGCATCAAATATCGTGGATACCCCCTTTGTATATATTAATATCCCTTTATTTTGAGCATTTTCCACTGAAAACCCCGTCTCCGTGAAGTCACCGAAAATGTTGAGACTCACACAGAAAAGAGTATTAGCACGCGCTACGATTCGAAGCAGGATTACTCCTGCTGGATTCCACACCTCTAGATTGAATCTTCAAAAGGAAGAGAAGGCTGAAGATAAACAGCAGCAAAACCAGCAGCAAAACCAGCAACAGAACAGTCATGATCCTGATAAGTCTCCCTTCCAGGTGTTCGTTGATACTTTCCGAAATGAATGGAAAAAGAGTGATGAGTTGCAAACCAACATCAAAGCGCTAGCTGATGAAACTGGCAAAATGGCAGAGAGTGGCGCTTTTAAGGCAGCCAAAGAAGCCTACGACAAGGCCAAGGAGGGTGGAAGCACTGCTTCTTCTGCCACCGGAGAGACTTTGAAGAAGGCTGGTAAGGTTGTTGGAGATGTCGCCTCCACTGCATGGGACTCGAGTCTTATGAAGAACACCAGAAACGCAGTTTCACACACTGCTGACACTGTCGACAAAGCCACTGAACCTATCCGTCAAACCGAAATTTACAAATCGGTAAAGGAAGTTATTGATGACGGAAGTAGTATGCGTTACGGTGGATACGAAGACAAGGCTAAGCGACGACTGCGACGTGAGGCTGAAGAGAAGAAGAGACTGGAAGAGGAGCTGAAGACCGGAATCAAGCGAAGACCAGTTAAAGAGAATGTGGAGGCTGGCCAGAATATTGTTCTGCACGAAAACTCCGAAGTTAAGGAAAGCTGGAGAGAATCTTGGGACAAATTCAAGGCCACTTCTGCCACTGGCCGAAAGCTTAACGATCTGCAAAACGCCTACGAGGAGTCTGAAAATGGATTTGTATCTACAGTGCGAACTATTGCCGATAAGATTGGTGGCTTTTTTGATGAAACTGAAGCTGCCCGCGTTGTGCGTATGTTTAAGGAGCTTGATCCTACCTTCAAGCAGGAAGAGTTCCTCAAGGATGTACGTTCCTACATTTTGCCGGAGGTTCTGGATGCCTACGTCAAAGGAGACAGCGAAGTCTTGAAGTCATGGTTGTCAGAGGCTCCTTACAACATCTGGGCCGCCAGTGCAAAGCAATACAAAGAAGCAAATCTGTACTCTGCAGGGCGTGTCCTAGATATCCGCGGAGTTGACATTTTGTCAGCCAAGCTACTCCCTCCTTCAGATGTGCCCGTGTATGTCATTGGATGCCGAGCACAAGAGGTCCACATGTACAAGAACGTTAAGACCGATGAAATCGTTGCTGGTATGGAAGATCATATTCAGTTAAGTACCTATGCTATGGTTCTCACCCGGATACCCGAGAATATCGAAGATGAGGAGACCAAGGGCTGGCAAGTTCTAGAGCTTGTCCGCGCTGGAACCAGAGATTGGACATAAAAAGAAACTGTAAATAGCCATTTGTATATAATTCATTACGTGTTTGTCATTTAGATACTCTTATCTGTCGTTTTTTGAACAGTGATTTCTTGGGAGGATCTGTTGATTTCTTTGGAAGTTCTTCTGCAACATCCTTCAAAAGATCAATTTGCGAGAAATCTGTGTCAACAATAGACTCTTTTTCCTTGTAATTCCAGGTTTCTAGATCCCTGTCAACTTGTTTCGGTCTTGTTTTCTTTTCAAACAACAATACTGGGGCTGCTGCAGGTCCATCGTCAGTTGCCACTGGTTTACTTCGTTCTCTAACCTTGACAATCGGAGTTGTAGAAGTGAAAGGTGTACTACTGCTCACATTGGTGAATGATTTCCCTGAAGCCTGTACTTGCTTTTCAATGTCACGTATAGCTTCTTGTGCAAGCCGGTCTTGTTTGGCCTCATCTCGATTTTGTCTATGAAGGCCGGTGATGAACTGACGAATTGCTTGTTTATGGCGGGCAGAAGCTTCATGCCGTTGTTTGTCTATTTTAGTATCGCTCACATACTGTAGAAGAGTGTTAGAATTTTTACTAGAAGGGTCAAGAGTAGTACTTACGATTTTGCATGATTTGCACCAGAATTTGGCCATGTTGAAAAATTATGTCGGGACTAAAAAATTATTTCAAAAATAATTTCTCTTCTACACGCGAAGAACTTTTACGCACGAATATTATGGACTCAAAAGAATCAACACATAGAAGTTATCGATCTCGGAGTCCAAGAGGGCATGAGAGCAGTCGTCATCGAGACAAGCACTCTAGCTCGCGACATTCCAGCTCGCGACACTCAAGCTCAGGACATCGTTCGAGCCATCGACATCACACACACTCTAGCCATAGACGATCACGGTCACCAGAATCACGAAGTCAACGCCACCATTCGAGGTCTAATAAAGAAGAAGAAGAAAAAAAGGAAGAACAGGCATTAAAAGACGCAATCAAATCTGATAGTTCAGACGGTGACGATGACGAAGAAGGTGAATGGGTTATTAAAGCGGATAGCGGTGCATTTGATTATAATACAGACAAGGTTACTGAGAAAGAAGAAGAAGCAGTTGAACAGCCAGTTTACAACAAAGTTAAAGCTGAAGTAGACGTGTCAAAGTTGAATAGCCTCAAGTCTGCGATAATGAGAGCTGAATTGCAAGGAAATATCAATGAAGCTACCAAATTCCAAGAAGATTATGATCAATTGGTAGGAACCAACAAAAACACTAGTAGCAGTAATTTGAAAATCTTGGATAGCGCTGAAATCCAACAGCTTGCGCAAAAGAAAGCAAGCACTCAAGAGATGACTATCGCGGATATGGTTCGAGAAGAAAAGCTAGACAACACGAATACACAAGAACTAGATATGGCGAGACAGATTGGTAAAGATAGCGGGTATGAACATGGAGATACTGATTATGCATTTGACAATGCAGAAAAACTATCAAAAGCGCATACGCTTAGCACTGAAGACGCACGAAAGCGGGTATTGGAACGAACAAGATTGTTAAATACAATTACAGATGATTGCTCGCTTTGTGTCGTTGACGCTGGTGCCTCACACAAACCAAAAGTGGTGCCGATATCAATCGGAACCAGAGTTTACTTATGTGCTGGCCCAGATCCCGCTCTGACGAAAGGTGTTAGTGTTATTGTACCAATGGAACATCATCGTAACACACAAGAATGCGATGATGATGAATGGGAAGAGATTCGGAATTTTATGAAGTGTTTATCAAGAATGTGGGCAGGCTATGGTAAATCAGTGATTTTTTACGAAAACGCAGTTCCAATTGGTTCTGGTACTGATAGAATGCATGCTTGTCTAATCGCAGTTCCAGTCTCCAATTCCAAGATGGAAACTGCGCCTGCTATATTTCGTGAAGCAATGGTAACAGCTGACGAGGAATGGAGCACTCACCAGAAAGTTATAAGCACCATGAAAGTAGCATCTACCGCCATTGCCGAAGGAAATAGCGAAGCTGCTCGTTTCGCATTTAGATCCAGCATTGCTAAAGAAGCTCCTTATTTTCATGTTTGGTTCAACATTAATGGTGGGCTTGGTCATATTGTAGAAGACCGAGACCGGTGGCCGCGTGGTGATATGTTTGCAAGAGAGATTTTGGGCAACATGTTGAGAACTGATTTGACTGTCATAAGGAGACGGGCACATTGGAATACAAGTAAGGTTAAGTTCTTATCGAAATGGTCAGACTTTGACTGGACTACTCAGTTGGACTAAACAATTGAAAGAGATTTATCATGGTGACTATTTTCTTCTCTAGTATCGGTTTGAACCTATATATCTATATATATCGTTTTAGCTACATTTGACTCCTAATTTATTCTATGAGTATTTTGTTTTTGTTTGTGATTTTCAGCTGAAGTATCTTTTTTGTTTACAGTGAATTAACTTAACTTTGTAATGCTTGGAGTAAACATAATCAGAAACAACTGACGGACATCCAGTTTAATAAAAATACCTTGAATGATTAAATTGATATTTTTCAAGTAAATTATTAGAAATCATGTAAATAAAAGAGTTCTTGAACTTGATATTCAGAGATTTCGTGAAAGAGGCCGCTCGGCAAGATAAGTATAGTGCTAACAATACCAGTCAATTCACCAGCAATATCTCCAACAAAGATAGTGCTAGAAATATCCTTCATTTTCTCGCTATGTAAGCTTTATCGAGAAATACGATCAGCAAAGTTAGCAAGACGCGAAGAAATGAAATCGATTTTGAGCTCAACAGGTAAGTTGTCAGGGTCATTATGATCGACCATGAAAGCGTAAGCGTTAAGGCCGTTCTCGAACTTTTTAATAATAGCATTGATTTGGAGAGGCTGGGTAACAGTCTCAGGCAAAGTAAAAGGGCCCAACTCTAAAACCTCGGTAGAAGTCTAATCAAGAACACTATCGACTTTAGAAAATAAAATAGTGTCGATAGGAAAGGGGGATGTGGTTTGGGGAGAGCAACAGGGGCGGCAGAGACAGAGGCTGCAAGAGCCCCGGCGATAAAGATGAAGGTAATAGCAACTATTTGTATTATTTAAATGTATAAATGTTATTCAAGAGTTTGTCTTGGAAATTTGAAATATTGATAAGTGGGAAGCTAATAGTAACAAGAAATTGCAGCGAAGGAAAACTGGCTTCTTTTGTAACTTTCCGAACCAGAGTTTTGAAAGCTAATTTGATTAATGATTCATGAATGCATGTACTTTCAGTATTTGACAAAAGCTATGGGAAAGTAAGAGAAAGCTTGAGATTCTAGAGATGATTATAATATTAAAATTTTAGACATAAGTCAAACGAAGTGAAGGAATAGTGCTTGTCTTCCTATTATTTTTGTAAACTCATCACTTCATATAAACACCCGATTCTATAATACATGTATTTCTGGTAAAGGCTGCATATAACCCATTTATATCTGTGCATTTTTGCAGGGGATTCTTTTCCAGATAGCGTGAAAAGGCCATCAAGGGATATAAGAATATAATGTGGGCGTTTAAATCAATACAATCTGGGTTTGGCAAAGTGACCGCGCAAAATCAAACAGTGCAGTCATTTCAACCCTGGAAGATGCTTATTACTGAGTAAATCAAGCTTTCCGAATTTCAGAGATTACGAGATTCAAGCAAAGAAATACATCAAAACAAGCGCAACTTTAGCTAGCTTAAAGAATGCTAAGCAAGTTCTTGTGCACACGATTTTTTTTTTCTCTATTCTTCATATTTTTTTCATTCTCTATTTATTTCTTTTTTAACGGATCGTCTTTCTTATTTTTTACAAAATTTTATAAGTTTTGACACAAACAAATACCGCTTTTGTCGAGTCAAATCACAAAACCAATCTCCCGCATATATATTTTATGCTAATATAGACATAAGTTAATTCAACTAATATCACTTTTTGATTAGCTCAAAAAAACAATGATTTAGAAATCGTTTGATTAATTTTCAGTCATTAGACTCTATTTAGTTAGTAGGGTTGCGAGTTAACCACGCTTGATCATACTGACATGAGCCTACAAGAGAAGAAAGTCTGTTGATGGAGTGGATTTGAAAGATAAAGATAAGGGGTAACTTGAGGTTTTAAAACGTAGTAGTGGTTGAAGAGTGAGACTTGAGGGAGAGGGAGGAGCAGTTTCTAGTTTTGACAGACTCAATTGTTTAGATTAAATAAAGAGTGAATTAGGACTCGGAGGATTCAGCGGTGAAGTTAATACATGAGATTATTTCATCGAGAAAAGCTTAGAGGTTTTGAGCTTCTGGAGATTGTTGATTTTATCTCAAATTCTACCGGTATAAGGTGGTATTTGCAGGAGTTATGGTCTCAGCTCTACAATAGTTAGATAACAAGAATTGAAACTGTGGTATCAGATTTGCCTTTGTGTTAGATGTGCAAGAAGTGGGTTCTTGCTGTTGTCTTATGTTTTTCTCTCTTGGGGCTCAAGTTAGAATCCAGTGAAATGGGTCAGTAAATGTGACTTAATCACAGATACTAGATGGAACTTGTGAGTCATACGTACTGAGGTATGACAACTGTTTATAACTAGTTATTCACCTGAATTTGAGAGATGGATATTTTAACACGAACAACAATTTCTTTATTTTACAACATGCCTACGACTCGCTAAAGAATTGGAGAACGTTTCTAGTAAATAGATTTTATCCTTGAGTCAATTGCAACTGTTTTGGTCACAGGATCAATAAGGAATGATTATTATTAATAAGATACCCTGAGGGCTTCATTTATTATGGTAGGTTATTAGAAATTATATAAATAAGACACTTTTAAAGTGTGCATTTAGTGGTTTCCGGAAAGGATGGCCTGGGCGGATCCAAGAAGTCCCTGAACGCCATCGGCAATGTTACCAGCAAGACCCTTAGCAGAGATGGTGTCGGAGATAGACTTGATGTTGTCGTTGAGCTCCTTGATCTGAGCAAGAGTAGCAGCATCGGGAGCCTTACCCTGGAGAAGGTGGGTAGCAATGGTGGAAGCAAGAGCAGAGAGACCCAAGACAGTGGACTGGATACCAGACTGGATCAAGACAGTCTCAGCAATGTTACCAACACCAGCAGTGGGAGCGTAAGCCTTGAGGTCGTTCTCCAAGTTCTTGAGAAGAGCATTGAGTCTGATGAGAGCCTGAGCAGCGGTCTGGGACTCAGCAGCAGGGTTGAGGTGGAGGATGTTGGTAAGAGTCTGACCAATGAAGTCACCGACTTGGCCGAGAGCAACAGTGAGAGAAGGAGTGATGGAAGTGGTCTCGGGGGATGCAACGGGGACAGCAGAGACGGAAGCAGCAAGAGCACCGGCGATGAAGATAGAGTTAATAGCAACCATTTTTATTAGTGTGTTTGAGGATTGTAAGTCGAAAACTTGATGTGATTGTGTAGTAGAGAAGCTGATGATGAAAAGAAATTGAAATGAAGGAAAACTGGCTTGCTTTTATACCTTTCAAGATCAGGGGTATCGTGAACTAGAAAGGGTGTTATGAAGCTGATTAGTTACGAAAAATGCTGGCACGCGAAAAATAACCATCCGCTCAAAATTCCAAGATCAAGGACATTTCATGGTGGTTGCTGGAATTTTACTTTTGTGATCCCATCATCGCTTTCTGCAAGTTGCTGCAACTACCCAATTTGACATTATATTAAGTAGACCCCTACCGTCTGTATAGAATCCGCCCATGCCTATTGCATTTGGGCAAGGGGTATTGCGCATGACGTGCCAGGGACTAAAAATGAATAAGCCTGAGATCAATCGAGAACGCGGCGGAATCGCCGTGGGATCAAAAAAATAGTACAGCCATTTCAAAAATAGCTAGAAGAATGAAAACATGATCAAGTTAGTATACGCTCAGGAGTAATTAAATTTAGACAAATAATAAATTAAAAAATAATCAAGTAACTGATTAAGTAGAACTGGCTAGTCAGAGAACAAATGTGTTAAGCTAGTTTTGACAATTGGGTCTGCACTCAGGTCTACCAAAAAGAGTTTGTGTCACAAACTCGTGAAAGCAACTAAGAAAACGATAAATCCGGATTAAGAACAAAAATTGAAGAATAATTTGAGAATGAGAGAAATATATAAGCAAAATTTGATTAGATAGTGCGAAAAGTAGAAGCGTATATGAATTGTCCATCTAATGATGCCTGTGAAAGATACCAAGTTGGTGTCTTATTTCTTAGATTTCAAACAATCTATGATCTCAAGAATTTCAATATTAAAACAGATACTCTTTTCACCTCCCACTATTAAAACAGTATAACATGAACTCTTTGGATTCGACAAACCTGGATAATGTTTTATCAATAAGATACCCCGAGGGCTTCAATTAGTTTATAATGCAAAGATATTAGAAATTATGTAAATAATGAACTTTTGGGATAAGAATTTAGTGGTTTCCGGAGAGGGTAGCCTGAACAGATCCGAGAAGACCAGAGACACCACCCTGGATGTTACCAGCAAGACCCTTGGCCTCAATGGCGTCAGAGATAGACTTGATGTTGTCGTTGAGCTCCTTGATCTGAGCAAGGGTGGAATCATCGGGAGCTCTACCTTGGAGAAGATGGGTAGCAATGGTAGATGCAAGAGCAGAAAGACCCAAGGCAGTAGACTGGACTCCAGATTGAATCAAGGCAGTCTCAGCAATGTTACCGACACCGGCAGTAGGAGCGTAGGCCTTGAGGTCGTTCTCAAAGTTCTTGAGAAAAACATTGAGTCTGATAAGAGCCTGAGCGGCAGTCTGAGACTCAGCACCAGGGTTGATGCGGAGAATGTTGGTAAGAGTCTGACCAAGGAAGTCACCAACCTGACCAAAAACAATGGTAATGGAAGGAGTGATGGAGGTAGTCTCGGGGGAAGCAACGGGGAGAGCAGAGACACATGCAGCGAGAGCGCCGGCAATGAAGATAGAGTTAATGGCAACCATTTTTTATTTTTAGATAAAGAAGCTGAAGAGAAGAGAAGCTGAAGAGAAGCTGTGAGAAGAGATGTTGATGAGAAGAAATTGAATTGATGGAAATTGTCTACCTTTTATACCTTTCATAGAGGCGTATATATCATGATTCGATCTCTTAAATGAAGCTGAGAATGCAAATATTCAATGTGATTTCAAAGTTTGTGATCACATTACCCAATTTGGAATTCGCCCATATTGGTGTACATAAAAGCCGGGGATTTCTTGCATTTGCGTGGCAGGGACACAAAAGAAAAAAAGCCAGAGATCAATCGGGGTTTAAGCGGAAGTTCAAGGTAGGAAATTTCAGCCATTTTGTTTGCAGTTTTTTTTCAGGAGAAATTAAAGAAAATCGCTAACGACTAACAATCCTATAGTATAGATTTAAGTTAATATCCTGGGCTGTTTCGTGCTTGGAAAAACTACTGAAAAAAGAGAGTATTCGAATTTAGTAAATGAAGAATGTAAATATTGATTCAAGGCTTTGTTAGAAAAACAAAACGGAATATCATGGTAAACTACAAGGGCAATTGCGACTTCAACCGACTTGGGTCTGTAGGGGAGGTTGGGTCACAAAGCTGTAAAGTTATAACCCATGAACATAAAAATGCTTTGTATGGGTGTGCAGTTGAGACGCTTCATTTGATCACGATCATGGCTTCTATAGAAATAACTTGTTGGAATAGCTTTTTAATAAATGAGAAATGAATTTTGTTCTTTTATTTCAATGAATATATTAATAAATAAAATGTTTGCAGTATGGTTTTACCCAAATGTCCATTGGTCAACGACCGTCCA
>JAKTYJ010000347.1:0-10738 GCA_030674515.1 Geotrichum armillariae | reverse complement strand
CAATGAGAGTGACTATGGCTTTTATTCGAAAGGTTCAGGTGAACACATTATTCTTTTAGCCCTGTACGTTGATGACCTTCTTATTGCTGGAAAGTTCGACTCTGAAGTGAAGGCAGTCAAGTCTAAGCCCAGGTCTGTTTTCAAGATGAAAGACCTAGGTCTTCCTCAGGTATTCCATGGAATTCCAATCAAACAGAAAATTATTGGCATTGCCAACGTGGATGACACTCTGCTAATTTTAGAAAGCCTATCACTTGTGGACAACACAAACAAAGCAATTTTGGAATACTGCGATGGAAAAGACTTCAAATAAATCAAGACAAATTTAGGTTTGAATATTTCTTACGATATTACTCACTGTTTGAGGATGACATGAATGTCGTAGTTGAACATCCTCCGTCGTAATGATATCAAATGAAAACGGATGAAGAATTATATGGTTGTTGTTCATATTGTTGATTGGTTAACGATTGTGAACATAAAATTGAAAGGAAAAAGAGTAAGAGTAAAAGTAAGAAAGGAAAACTAAAAAATATAATTTTTCATTTTCCCAATCAGAAAAATCATTCTCTGAAATACTCACAATGATTTAATCAACTGAGAAAAGTCCCAACTGAAGCCAAACTTTGATATGGGTCGGGGCAAAGCTTAAAACTTCACTGTGACATACACGCTAGCGACACCCGTTTTCAACACTATGATCAAAGATTGGCCCGAACAAAGCACAGAATAAAACCAAAACAAACCAAAACAGTGTTGAAGGTACTGTGTTGCTGGCGGTCATGTCCAGCCTTTAGTTCCTCAGTCAATCTCTAAGTCTGATCCATACTCGGGTTTGGTACGTGCTGGGACATTCCTTGGTTGAATAGGTCTTTGACCTTTTTGTTGTTGTGATCACATATTTCTTAAATAGACATCACTCAACTTTGTTGTTCTCACGATAAGTTTTCTCTGTGAATATTTCATAATAATTTTCTGAAATCAACTATAAACATTATCTTTTGTAATTTTTCTTTTTCCTTCTTTTCCTTTTTGTTCTTAATTTATATTCACTTATAAATTTCAATCTAAAACAATTTTTTAAGAACCTTTTATTCTTTTCTTCTTTTTTCACTCAACCTAGTATGACAGAGGATATTGAACAATGGCACTCATAGGCCTCATCCTTCAACAAACGTTGGAAATTGGCCATGGAACACTTCAGCCTTGATTATCGTTAGAAGACGTCTACGGATATTGACTGCATCTATCTGCAATTGTTCGAAAAAACAAGGTTACAAACAAAAATCTTAAGTTTGGTATTCTCCCTTGATGTCTTAATTTCTACTCTGTTTTCTTCACCTAGTGGCAAGAAAGGTATTGACTAATGAAAATTTTATTGCATTAATGGTGTTGACTTGGAATCGTGTCATATGAAAATAACTTATCGTGGTCGTGTCTGAGTTACGTATATTATGTAGATTCTTGAAAAAAAGTTTATAATTAATGATAGCTCTTGGAAAAAGTTCAATCAAGTATATTGGTATGTGTTTGTTCCCAAAGTTTTTGAAAAGAGCAAAAAACAAAAATAACAGTTTATAAAATCAATTTATTTTTAAGAAGCACTTTCACCATGGATGACCAAATGTCTTATCGATTGGGTCTCACCTCAACAGTCTAAAGTATATGCAGCAAGAATTACAAGATACTTATGCTAGTAGTAGCCGGATTTAAGAGACTATTTTGTTAATATACTTGCTTCTGTAGGACTCAGGTTTCATGTTTGCTAAATGTATTCCAGTTTATTTTTCCTTCTTCTCTTTTTCTCTACGTTGCAGGATAACGTAGATCGAGTCTATGATGAGAGCAGCGTAGTTACTAAGATGTGAACGAGTGGAACCACACCAATATATATAAAGATGACCCACGTCCATGTATCCAAAATGAAACATCAAGACAATAAATTATTGTTCTTCCAAGTAAGAGAGTTATTGTGCGTAAGTCCTTATACTCAACCACTCCCTCCTTTGGTAAGCAAACCACACAGTGAAATAAGCCATTGGCAACAACACTCTCCACAAATATTTCTGTAACTTTATCTTTACCTCCAATAGCAGGTAAGTCATAATTTACTGTAGGATAAGTCTCAATATTCGGGTCAAAGTTATTTAGCAACAGCTTCATATATCCCACATAAGATTAAAATGAAGGCAGTGCAAATAGTAATTGCAAACCTATTGTTTTTCATTTTGAATTCCAAAAGCAGCATCTCTTTTATCTCCAAAACCTGGGAACTTTTTACAAAATCTTGAGTACACTTGGAATTGTATTTAATCGAGGGCAATAATAGTTTTCCTGAGCATCACCAAGTTTCTCTCTATATGTTACGAAACTTACTTATAGTATAGCCAAATTTTTGACTTATAATTTTCCGCTATTCAGGTATTCCATTGAACGTAATTTTAACCTGTATTTTATTTGCCAGAATTTTAATTTATATTTTAATTATAGTTAAATTCACTTTTTTACCTTTATAAATTGTCTTGATTCTTTCTTTACTTAAGTTTAATATCAATAATGTTAACTTTAATTTTAGATTTTATCTTTCGACAATAAATTTAAGACCTATGTTAGAAAACTTATAATGTAGCCAAACCTTTTACTCATTACTTTTTGCAATTTAGGTATTTACTAAACGTAATTTTAACCTAAGTATTTTATTTGGCAGATTTTAGCTCTATATTTTAATTATAAAGTTAAATTTATTTCTACTTTTTTTAAATTGTCTCGATTCCACTTTTTACTCAAGTTCAATATCAATAATGTTTATTTTTATTTCCGACTTCAACAAAATAATAGTAAAACAAAAATTCAACAGTAAACTAAATATTCACTCCAAGAAATAAACAGGACTTTTTTTTACACTCAATTGTGTACCTTTTCACCACTATAGGCAAAATATACCTCCGTAAAACACCGAGTTTGGGCAACTTTTTCCTAGTATTCTTCACAACTAAAGTAGAACAAATTTGTTTTCCAGATTTTAACTGAGCCCTGTACAAAATTACATGTATATCTCAAGTATCAAACAGATTTTCTATATCAATTGAGCTATATATAATGCTTTAAATGACGTTTAAATTCCAGAAAAACTCTTTTATGCTTCTAGTGAAGCTTTGATAACCATAGATAGCTCCTTTTTTTTATCAAGACCTCTGTTAAATGCCTTTTTAATAGACTTCGAATAAGAGCTTGTTGTCAAGGATTCAACTGTGTCCATCGTATGTTCTTCAATTTAATAGCAAGTATACTTCAGTTTGCAGATGTTGTTAATATGAGAGTGCAAAAGGCTCAGCTCATAACTACGTAAATGTGTGACACAAATTACGGGTTTTTATTTTTTCCATTTCATTTTCTTCTGTCTCAACACTTCCTGGTTATTTTACATTTCTTGTCATTTACTTTTATTATTGCGTACACAATGATTATTAGTTATTGTCTTACATTTCTTCCTCTGGTTTCAGCCAGCTTCCTAGTGCAATTAGCTCAGAACTCTCCCGTTGACAAGTTCTTTCAAAAACATCCAAACTTGTACAGAGATGTATCTAAAGTGTTCTCATTTGGCGCTTTTCAAGGATTTTCCGGAAACTTCGATATCAAGACTATTCAACTATTTCAGAGTCTTCCTTCAGACGTAACTCAACTTTCACAAATTTAATGCTGCACTAATACTTTGACTTTTTAGATTATTTCCATGACTCCTGATATGCAGATTACTGCTAGTGAAATTGGAATAGATGAACAAGTTGAGGCCCCTCGGCATTTAACGCGAATTTCACAAAGACGCCGTGTTCACTGGGAAGGTATGAGACAAAATAAAACACATTTCATTCATTGGTATCATTCTTACATTCTTTAGACAAAAGCTTTAGACATCTTCGAAACTTCGCCGAAGCAGTAAATGTGTATATTCTTGATACAGGTGTATATGCAGCTCATCCTGAGTTTGAAAACCGCGTTAAATATAGTCTGGACTTTACCGGCGAAGGTCTGGGTGATAAGAATGGTCATGGTATCCATCACGTTTCTTATTATTCTTACATTAACTAACTTTACTTTAAGGAACTCATGTTGCTGGGTTAGTCGGCTCTAAAACCTATGGCGTCTTCAAGAAGGCTAACTTGATTGATTTAAAAGTTCTCGCTAGTTCTGGGGCGGGAAATTTATCAACTGTGTTATATGGGCTGGAGTACATGGTAAATGAGCATAAAGATGGTAGAACTAAATCTATTGCAAATTTATCTGTTGGTGCGCATTTCAATAACTTTTTGAATAACGCTGTTGATACTGCTGTTGATGAGGGAGTTCCTATTGTGGTTGCGGCTGGTAATGCTAATGATCTGGCATGCGCATATTCACCAGCTAGTGCCCCTGGTGCTGTGACTGTCGGAGCTATTGACGATAGATATGATACAATTGCTTCCTTTAGTAATTGGGGAAGCTGTGTTGATATTTTTGCCAGTGGGGTTTATGTTGCCAGTTTAGCAGCTCATACCGGCAACGGATCGTTAGCATTGTCTGGGACTTCCATGTCCGCTCCTATTGTTACTGGTATATTAGCTTCCTATTTGGCATCTGGCGATTCCGTCGACTCTGCAATTGAAAAGCTCTTTGATTTATCTACAAAAGACGCAATACCAAGGTCTTCGATTTTCTTGCGGCCCCGTACACGCAATCTAATTGCATATAATGAGGTCCATGAAATTAGTTCTTAGTGGGTCTTTATGTCATTTCTATTTCTGGCAGCTTAAATACATTATACTAGAAGCTGTTCACTATGTATTTCTGCAAGTTGATTGAAAATTTCAACCATTTATCAAGTTTTTTCTTCTTTATTTTTCATCAAGATATTTTTTCGTTGCATATTGCTATCGAGTGTTCGTATATACTGGACATTGAATAAGTTATCATAAGATTGTCAAAATACTGTGAGTTGGTAAAAATGAAGCATGTATTACAGACTAATACATATTCCAAAAGGAGGTTTTAAACGGCTGAGCTTGGTTTTTCGAGTTGGGAAGTTTCAAAAAAATTTTCCTCAAACCTCACTTATACAAATCCAGTTTCAAAATGTCCAGACCTGAGTTTACAGCTCCTCCGGAGATTTTCTATAATGATGATGAGTCTAAGAAGTATACCGAATCATCTCGTGTACAACATATTCAAGCAGAAATGACTCTGAGAGCGCTTGAACTGTTGAATGTTCCACCAGCGCAACACATTCTCGATATTGGTTGTGGATCTGGATTATCTGGAGAAATCTTGACGGAAGAAGGACATTATTGGGTAGGAATGGATATTTCGCTCTCAATGCTGGGAAATGCTCTTGACCGAGAGGTGGATGGGGATTTATTTTTGGCTGATATGGGCCAAGGTGTGCCATTCCGCGCTGGTGTTTTCGACGCTGCCATTAGTATCAGTGCCATCCAATGGCTCTGTAATGCGGACAAAACTGAGAATGATCCTAAGAGACGACTTTTGGCTTTCTTTTCTACGCTGTTTTCCAGTTTGAAGAGCGGAGGAAAAGTGGTATGTCAGTTCTACCCTTCCAGCGACAAACAGACAGAATCCATCCTCGGTGCAGCGAAGACTGCAGGATTTGGTGGTGGTCTGGTCATTGATAGTCCTGAAAGTAAGAAGAATAAGAAGTGCTACCTTGTTCTCTCGGCTGGTCATTCAGAAACTGAAATCAACCTTGATGGTGTGACTATGGATGAAGTTCGAACTGCAAAGAAAGCCAGCAAGGAAACCTCAAAAGATTACATTATGAGAAAAAAGGAGCTGATGAGGAAACGAGGCAAAGTCGTCAAAAATGATTCAAAATTTACTGCCAGAAAGCGTCGCCCAAAATTTTGATTTTTTTTCATTTTATTCCTCATTCATTCCTATTCATTTTCTTTCAAGTTCCATTTCAGCTTCATGTTACTCGGCCTATAGACAATATAGAGTATCCCAGGTGTTTTTTTTGTAGTTACAGAGATTAATCTTACATTCAAATGTGAGCAAGTCCAATTGCCCATTTTTTCACCTTTTTCTCAAGTATGCAATCATAAACATAATTTTCACTATTATAAAATGTATTTAGAGTACAGAAACCTCTAGAGTCCGAATGACTACTGATTATGGCACGTTATATCAGAGAAGAGGCGAGTTTTTAGCATATAAAGTCACGTTCACCAGTTCAAGTCTCAATATGCCTATTCACACTGGGATTACTAATATTTGCAGGGTAAACCCCCACTCGCCACTTGTATTATGCCTTCTTGAGAAAATTTCTTACATCTTCACCTTTCACTTATACCTATTCTTTAATCACCATCATTTACAATGACCAGCAAATCGGATACCGAACTTATGAAACAAATTGCTAGTTTAGCAGGTATTTATTTTGTAACTGTTTTTTTTCTCTCTAACTTATTTTTCTATTATAACTCTAGGTCAAATCAATCGTCATAAAAATATAGCTTCTACGCCTCACGATGCATTCAAGGCAAATAAACGATACAATCATCCTCAAAAATACAAGCGAGGAGGCCCTAATTATCGAAAGCTCACTCGACAACATCCTTATTTACATTCAACAGGCGGTAGAGCGGGAAGCAATAGCATCGTTACGATAAACGGTTCAAATTACAAGTCAATATCAAGCGGAAATAAGCTTGTCAAGCTAGCAGGTATGCTATATCCAGTTATTCAACGACACACAAACAAACCACTTTTTTTTACCATTCACTAATTCATGAGTTTCAACTCTTTTTTTTATTTGCGATTTCATTCAGCAGAGCAACTAGAAACTACCCCCAAAAAAGCTGTCATTGACGGCATTACTTATGTTCGAAGTAAATCGGGCAACTTACTAAAGAAAGACTAACCTGGCAGAGTGAGTAAATTCGGAGGCGCTTGCCCTTACTTTACAAAGACTGGCACTTGTCTTCGTGGTGCAACTTGCCAATACGCAAAGCACGATAGAGATCATGTCGCTCTTTGTAAATTTTACTTGTTAGGTACCTGTAGTAGGCCTTCTTGCACTCTGAGCCACGTCTCGTCTCCTTTCAATGCTCCTACGTGTACATACTTTCTTTCCGACAAATGCTCCAACGACAAGTGTAAATTTTCCCATGTCAAGCCTTCCAATCCAAATGCTATCTGTCGAGATTTTGCTTTCAATGGATATTGTGAAAAGGGATCTACTTGTGAAGCTCTTCATGCATTTGACTGTCCAGATTTTTATGAAAATGGACGATGTGAACGTACAGCATGTCGCCTGAGACACAAGGAGAAACCTACAGAATCACAATCGAGTGTCGTGGTTAAGGATGAAGGCATCGTAAATACCTTACAGTTAGCGAATAGTTTGTTTGCTCAACCTGAAGATAGCGAATCGGATTTGGAAGACGAGTCTTCTAGTGAAGAGAGTAGTAAGAGCGAAGATGAAGAAGATTCAGGCAATGACACAGATTTCATAAAGTTATAAATTCAATAGACATTTCTCAATATTTTTACATCCTATTTTTGCCCTTGCCCTCTGGGCTTGATCGTAAAAATTTCAACATTCTCTCAAAAATCAATGAAACCCTCTAAAGATGTTTGAGCAACGATGGCGGATTGTGTTACGGCATCTAGGAAGTCAGAGATTACGTGCCTTAAGATTTTTGTGTGAATCATTGAAATTTCCTACGCAAACATGTGTTGCATTTTACTCTACAAAGTTCAAGCAAGAAGGAAGAATTATCTCGTCACAGCTTCAAGAACGAATCAATAACATACCAGTTGAGAATTTCCGGAATTTCTCAATTGTTGCTCATGTCGACCATGGGAAGTCTACACTTAGTGACCGCCTGCTAGAGCATACCGGAGTTATTCAGGCAGGTTCAAACATGCAGGTTCTTGATAAGTTGGATGTGGAACGAGAGCGAGGTATCACAGTCAAGGCCCAGACCTGTACCATGTTATATAACCACAAAGGAAAGGATTACCTGTTACATCTAGTTGATACCCCTGGACATGTCGATTTCCGCGCAGAAGTTTCAAGAAGTTATGCTTCCTGTGGAGGTGCCTTGCTCTTGGTTGATGCGAGTCAGGGTGTTCAAGCCCAGACTGTATCTAACTTCTATCTGGCTTATAGTTTAGGTTTGAAGCTTGTGCCAGTAATCAATAAGATTGACTTGGATCATGCTGACATTGAAAGAGCCATGAACCAGGTCGAAAGTGCATTTGAATTGGAACGTTCTGATGCTATTTGTATCTCTGCAAAAATAGGTACAAATATCGAGGCTGTATTACCCGCAGTGATTGAGCGCATTCCTTCTCCCAGAGTCCAATCAAATTCTCCCTTGCGGTGTCTATTAGTGGACTCTTGGTTTGACACATACCTTGGTGTTGTGCTTCTTGTTTATGTTGTGGATGGATCTGTCAGAAAGGGTCAAAAAATTGTATCCGCTCATACTAAAACGAAATATGAAGTCAAAGACATTGGTATAATGTACCCGGATCGTCTTTCTACTGGTGGTTTACGTGCTGGTCAAGTGGGCTATATTGTTCCAGGAATGAAAAATAGTACAGATGCATTTATTGGTGACACTTTTATGAATGTTGACAAGCTTGTTGAGCCTTTACCTGGATTTGAGGAACCTAAACCAATGGTGTTTGTAGGTGCATTTCCTGCCGAGGGTACAGAATTCAAAGCTCTAGAGGAAAGTCTTCATCAACTGACTCTAAATGACCGAAGTGTGTCTATTACTAAAGAAACTTCGAATGCTTTAGGCCAAGGGTGGAGATTGGGATTTCTAGGTGCTTTGCACGCTTCCGTTTTTCGTGATCGACTTGATAAGGAACACGGAGCATCAATTATTATCACCGCACCTACAGTACCTTATAAAGTCGTGTGGAAAAACGGAGATGAAGTGATCGTCTCTAATCCAGATGAATTTCCCGACCAAACTCAAATGACCAAGGTACTGGACTTGCAAGAACCTTATGCTGAGGCCCTCATTGCCATTCCGCAAGAATATATTGGATCTACTATCAAGTTGTGTGAAGATAGCAGAGGCTTGCAGCAGAGCTTGCAATATCTAAGCAATGGACAAGCCTTACTCAAATATCTTCTCCCAATGGCTGAGCTGGTAACTGATTTCTTTGGTAAGTTAAAGGGAACGACAAAAGGTTACGGGTCTCTTGATTACGAAGATGCGGGTTACAAATCTTCGAAGATTGTCAAGCTTGAACTCTTGGTTAATGGAAGCGGTGTTGATGCGCTTGCTCAGGTAATGCATAGAAGTCAAACAGAATTTCGTGGCAAGGAGTGGGTTAAGAATTTTAAAGAGTATGTCAAGAATCAGCTCTTTGAAGTTGTTGTCCAAGCAAGGGCGGGTGGAAAGATTGTTGCTCGCGAAACTGTCAAAGCCAAGAGAAAAGACGTTTTAGCAAAGCTTCATGCTTCAGATCTTTCCAGACGAAGCAAACTCCTTAAGAAACAGAAAGAAGGTAAAAAAAACATGAAGGCTATTGGTAGAGTTTCCATTCCTCAAGATGCCTATCAGTCATTTTTGTCCAAGAGCTAATGGCACCCGGTACATGTATTCTATTGTTCAAGTAGGACGTTTGTTAAATTTGTAAATAGCATTATTTGATATTAATTAACGTGTTTTTGTCGTTTTCTATTGTCATCTTGGTCTTCGTTATTTTGAGAAAACTGATTCTTCACAACTTCCTCCATGAACAAACGCAATCCCTCTTCAGGATTCTCGCTTCTCATAATCTCTTCAATTTTTCTTTGGTGCTCAATATCGACGGGACCTTGATCAACGTCCATAGATTGATACTGCACTTTTGGCGTAAACTGATTGTCACTTGCGCTACTGCTAGCCTCACCGTTCAACTGCTTTAAATAAGAAATTAATTCGGGAAATTCGTCTTCATCTTCCTCCTCAACCCGGTCTAACGCCTAAAGCAAAGTTAGTTTGAGCTTTACAAGTTTTTAGAAAGTCTACGCACTGTTTGTCCAGACGAATTCTTGCGTCTCCAGTCGGCGTTAAACTCTTCAATCAAAACCCGAGCAACGTCAACATCTTCAACCGAGTGCAATGGAGTATCTCCGTCACTGTCAGCAATGTTAACATCGCCTCCTTGGCTAATCAGATATCTAAGGAGATCAAGGTGGCCATATGAAGCAGCGGCGTGAATGGGGGTATACCCGTTATTATCCTTATCGTTCGGGGTATGGCTCCCAGAAGATATTGATTTCTTAACATATTCTAAATCATTATCAGCAGAAGCGATCCAAATATTTGTCGTTTTGGCCATTTTGAACAAGATCAATAGTCGATAGCCTTGAGCCTTTAACGAATCTCTTTTCATCAATTTTTCTTTCAGCTATTCAATGATTATGTAATAGTTTTTATAAGGGTAAATTTAAGGATGCAAATATCTGAGACCCAATCAACGTCTATCTGGGAAACAAGCCTGATTTCAATTTTTCCCCTTCGACACTCGTTCTCAAGCCCAAAATCTTCTGGTTGAGCAGATAACAATGTCTTTCCGACTATTACGCCCTTTCAGCCTGGTCAGCAGAATTGCACCTGTTCGCAGTTCTCTTGCCTGTATGTAATTATTATTTCAACATTTGACAAATACTAACTTTTCACTCAGCTTCTGGCTTCAGAATTGCTTCTCGATTCGCCTCCAGCTTTGATCGTGCAAA